>PVKE010035194.1:0-17002 GCA_004027555.1 Craseonycteris thonglongyai | reverse complement strand
AATGTCCTGGTTCCCTTCCAGCCAGATTGGCTGTGTGTCTTTTCATGCATGGCTGTATCTCTGGTCAGGGAACCCTCTCCAGGAGTCTGGTAACTGCTTCCTCTCCTTTTCCTTTCATGGTGTGGTCCGTTCTTGTTACTAGACCTGACATAACGCACTGTGCCTGTTTGGTTATCGTAAGCTCTGCCTATGCATTCTGTAAATAGGCCCTTCTGAATTACCTGGTTCGAGAGTGCCCTCTCTTCTTGCCAGAACCTGAATGATACACTGGCTCTTCCATTTCAAGCATGAACCACACTAAGCTGAATGTTTGAATTTTAGGCAATCAGCAAATGTGTGAAATATCTGCAAAGTGTGGGTGCTGTGCTAGGTGTAGTGGTAGGGTAACTGAAGAAGCAGCAGCCATGGGACCTGTCCCTTTAAAAGAAAAACAAAAGAAAAGAAAAGGTTGTCTAGGAAGACAGTGTATTTAAAATGAGAATACAAGGCAGCCTGGGCTAAGTGCAGCATGAATTCGGAGCCTAGAGCGTTCTTTATGTTGGCTGTGGAAGGGATGAGCAGCAAGTGCCTAGTTGGAGCTTTTAAGGACTGCTAACAAAAAGAAAAAGGCATTTGCAAAATGTGTTTTAAGGGTAAGGAGTAGGTGGGTCTAGGTGGAGCTGAGAGAATAGTGGGGGAGAGGTGAGATGCTCACTTATGATGAAAAGCCCTTTTTGTTTTGTTTTTTGTTTTCAATCTTGATTTTAGAAAAACTAGTTTGTACCCAAATTAGTGTTATATTTATAGTTGTTCATGCCTGTGGTAAATAAAAACTAATTTAACCTAAGTAATAATGCCTAGACTAGCCCTTATTTTTGGAGAGGAAGCTGAGTTTCTTTGAGTCTGTTTACTCTGAATGTTAAGCCAGCAGTTGTGTTTGGACACACCATAGTTGTAATTCATACTCTTGGTTTAACAACACTTTGATATATAATTATCATTACTTTGTAATTACAGCAATAAAATCCATTCTTTGGGAACTATTCCAGTATTGAGAACACTGAAAATAGTGTGCTTGGTACCAGTTGTCACAGTGATTTTTCCCAATGCTTGAATCTCTGAGAACAACTTCTATTGTACTTCCCAACAAAACTGATGTCTAATAAAATTCTCCTTTTAGAGATGGCAGCTCTTTGTAGAACCTGAAAAGGAAAACTTTAAATCAGAAAGAATATTCACAAAGATACTTACGTTCTTCTATTTAGAAACATCGAGAGGGAAGCAGAAATCATAGAACTATCTTAGAGGAAAACTCTTGTAGGCAAAAATGATTTTCAGATTAAGTTGGTTCAAGCATAAACCTAAGGGTGGGGTGGGACTTGTGGAGACAACCTGTGTGTGGGGGTGTAGTTGGCCCATTCGATCCTCTTGATTCGCCCTGGTTAATAGTATTCCTTGGAAAGCCATGTGGAATTCTACCTGAGCTTGTCTCCATGTACTTATTAAGTTTATTGGTGCACAGGTCTCTGCTACACTTAGGCCCTGGCTTAGTGCCCACACTGAAGCCCTTGGGCCCACTGAGAAGGGAGTAGTAGAAGAATGTAAGCAATGCAAGCAATGCTGCGCTTGGGTCAGTAGACTTTTACCAGGCCATTGCATAAACTGAAAATTGGTTATAGTGTTGTGTTTTTATTAACTATCTGTAGTAATTTAATGACATATATTTTTCCAAGTGATTAAATAGATAACATCACAGGGAAGCTTGTCAGTTTAGTAACAAAATTACATGGAAAATGCTTTATAATTGTATGTCATGCTGAGGGAAATTTCTGATTCCTGTCAATGACAGTAGTAGCATGAGGACATCTAGATGAGGCAGGCCATAGCTACTAAAACATGCATTTTTTTAACCTTAAATTTATAGTTTATTCAGATTTTCTTAGTTTTACCTAATATCCCAAGATCCCATCCAAGATACGACATTATATTTGGTTGTCATGTCTCCTTAGGAGCTCTTGGCTGTGGCATTTCTTTTGGATATATCTAATTTTTGATGATCTTGTGACAGTTATTTTAATGTTGGGTAGAGACAAGTAATTGGAAAAAAAATAGGCTAGCTAAATGGTGAATAAGTAAAAGGAGCTGTTATTTTAAATAGCAAGGCTAGGAAAGTCAACATTTAAAAAAAATTTTTCATTTTCAATTACAGTTGACATGCAATATTAGTTTTAGGTATACAACAGTGATGAGAAATTCATCTAACCTATGCATCACCCTGATAAATCTGATAGTATTATCTGATACCATACATAATTATTACAGTGTTATTGGCTATGTTACTTATTACGCTATGCTTTGAATCCCTGTGACTATTTTGTAACTACTAATTTGTACTTAATCATTTCCCACTTTTTATCTAGCTCCCCAATACTTCTCTTATCTGGCAGCCATCAAAGTGTCCTCTGTATCTATGGCTTTGTTTGTGTTTGGTTTGTTCATTTATTCTCTTTGTTAGATTTCACATATAAGTGAAATCATATGGCATTTGTCTTTCTGTCTGACTTAACAGCATTCAGCATAATACCCTCTACATTCATCCATGTTGTTGCAGATGGCAAGATTTCATTTTTATTGCTCAGTAATGTTCCATTGTATATATGTACCACCTCTTCTTTATCCATCCATCTATTGATGGACAGCCAGCTTGCCTCCGTTTCTTGGCTACAGTAAACAGTGCATCAATGAACTTATGGTTGCATATGTTCCCTTGAAGTAGTGTTTTGGGTTACTTCAGCTACATACCCAGTAGTGGGATTACTGGGTCCTCCTTTCTTTATTGTTAAGCAGTTTTGTTTTTCTAAGGCATTCATTATATAGTCTACATACCCGTCCTTTGTTGGATATTGTTGTGTTATGAATATAGTATCCCACTCTGTGGCTTGTTTACATCTTATGACACAAGTTTATTTTAAATTTATCAACCTTTTTTGAATGTGCTTTATACATTTTGTGCTTTATTTGGAGAGCATATTTTTATTTTATTTTATTTTTTTAATTTTTTTAATTTTTATTGTTTTTGACAGAGAGAGAGAGAGAGAGATACAGAGACAGAGAGAGAACTGAACTGGGGGAACTCCCCAGTTCAGCATATGGGTCTGCACGGGCCGGGGCTGGGATTCAATCCTCCGTCCCCGGCACTGCAAAGTGAGCGCTTAACCCACTGAGCCATCCCGGCTTCCCCTGGAGAGCATATTTTTAATCCTCGTGATTTCTAATTCATTGGAAAGGTTTATATTCATATTAAGTCAAATGAAATAGTACAGGAAGAAAGATTGACATACTGCACTGTCTCTAAACTAACTCAGTGTGCTATAGCATCATCATATGCAGTATCCAATTGTAATTTGAAAACATGTTTTAGAGGTATAATTTACATGATTTTAAGGGCTGCAGTTTTTAGAACTTTCTTTAAGAGGAACATGAATAGAATATGCAGTGAATAATGAAATACAATTTGTACATAGTGCTAAAGTTTTTTTTTTTTAGACAGGATAGTGCTAGAATGATTTATAAGCTGTAAAACCTGAAAAGATACAAATAATATAACTGGTTTGAAGGCAGAAGATCTACTAGTTACAGAATAAACAATATTTAATCAGGGTGCTAGGCCCAACACTGTGACACAATCTAGAGTCTGTCTTCACATGTTTTCCCCTTATTTTTATTTTTATGAAGGTCACAAAAGTACACTTTAAAAAAAGATTTTGTTTTTGTGTGTATTATGTTTTTCCATGTGTGAGACATCCCATGTATAAGACAATCCCTATTTTTCTAACCCAACATTAAGAAATCAATACATGTGTTACTCCCGTATGTAAGATGACCCCCAATTTTGGTCAAACAATTTTAGACAAAGGTATGTCTTATATGTGGAAAATATGATATTTGGATAAGGTGATTACACAGTAGTAAGAAATGTGCAGAAAAGTATACATCTTTAAGCTTCAAGGAGCTGATTTTTTAGGTTATACAGGTTTTTAGAAAGTGCTTCTGCTTCTCAAATTTTGAATGTTTTGGAATTACATTCAGAACCATACAAATTATAGGTACTTAATGCATTAGTTTATTTATAATAATTTAAATGTACCTTTAGTATTTTGACAAATGTGTGTACAAAAGCTGTCCAGAAAAAAACCAGCCATTGTCAATATCACAGGAATGGTTACACTGCTGAATACTTTCCAGACAGCCCTCAAATTCCCATATTGGATACACTCACCATTGGATATACACCCATAGCATTCCACTGTTGAATATACCACATTTCAGTGTTCAGTTATCAATTCTATTATGAATAGAGATGTTATAAACATCCACATACAAGTTTATTTTTAAATATGTGCTTCATGGCTCTTGAATAAGTACTCAGTAATGAAGAGTGTGGGTCTAATGGAAAGCATATATTTAACTGTATAATACATATTAATAATTTTCCAAAGTAATTGTACCATTTTATATTTCCACCAGTCATGTCTGAGAGTTCCAGTTGTTTTACATTGCTGCCTGTACTTGTGATGTCAAGTGATGTCCTTTAGAGTGTCTGCACATTTTTTGCCATTGTTTTATTGGCCTGTTTGCTTTATTGAGTTTTGAAAGTACTTTTTAAAAGATGTATTTTGGGTAGAAGTCCTTTGTCACAGTCTTCCAAGGAGAACTTCAGAATTGTTGTAGTGGTAGTGTCATCAGAAGTATTCGTCTACTTTGATGTCTGTTGTGGATGTACGAGTCCTAAATGATCCCTTCCCTCAAAAGAGTCTCCTTACATTTTTGCTCTGTGTATGTGGGTGTGTGTGGGAAGATGAGAAGGAAAGAAAGATAGCTAGTATGGGAAAACATAAAACACGGTCATTTTAACACATTGAGTTATATCTGCTTTTAAATTATGAACACAGTTTGTCAGTTGTGAATACAACATGATTTTGAAAAACAGGTGTCACAGCAATGTTTTACTTTACATGACGTCTAAACTTAGCATAACCTTCATGGCCTATGTCACCTTTAGGCCATTCTTGGAAAAAAACTTATGAATTAATCATTGAAGGGGACCTAATGTGTATGGCTACTTTAATCTCATAAAGACCTGGTTCTTAAATTTCGGGGGAAGTTTGAAGACTCTGATGACATCTATGTATTCTCTCCCCAGATGCAAATGCCTGTTTGGGAACATGCATATACATGTTCAGTTTTGCATCGAATACATACACAGTTTTACATATAATCATATGAGATTCATGAACCCCTGAAGATTATCCAAAGACCTCACCTTAAGAACCTATGCCATAAATATTCTTCCTTTGTGTCTTAATGGGCTACCCACATCTTCACTGCTTTCGAAGACCCAGACTTTGTCAGGTAGCCCTTTTTACCCACTCTGCAGCCAAGTCCTGATGTGAGGTTAGTCTTGCAAAATGTAGTTTGGAGGAAAAGTAAAGGTGAGCATTTGCCTGAGGCCCTAGCGCTTGCCTTGCTTCTGGCGGGTGCCTGTATTCATCCAGTACTCTTCGTGTAAGGAAAGCGAGGTCATTCACCTGCTGGCGGAAAACCATCTGTGCGTGAAAGGTTTATGATGACCTAAGTTCCTCGTATGGTGGGTGAACGGGCACATCTATTTTGGGTGCTCCTCAGTGAGAGTCTGTGAATACCACCTTGGTTAACTCTGGTTACTTGATGATGAAGGACTTTGGGGAAAACAACTGAATGGGTGACATTTGGTTATTCTGCCCTCTTAGCTGATTTGAGGTGATGCGTTTTCTACACATAGGGAGTTTCCCCGCCGTGGGGGTTGGGGTAGTGTTATTTATAGTGTGTTTTATTTTTCCACTCGAGCATGGATAATGGAGAGTTAACTCTAAAAGATTCCTCTGAACTTAGGTTGAGGTTATAGAAGGGGCCTCTTGAAGGAAGTGATATATAAAGAACTGGGAATTAATGTTTATCATAAGCTCTTTTTGGAGCTTTTGTTTTGAAACATAACAACAATCTTCAATCAAAAAAGGCAGGCTGGTAGTTACCTGGAGAAGGGGGAGGCGTGGGGAGGGAGAGTTGTGGGGGGAGGGGGGAGTGGGCACCAGATATATGGTGGTGGAGGGGGACCTGATTCTGGGAAGTGGGCACATAATGCGATGCATGGGTGATGTGATGTGGACTTGTACATCGGGAAACTACCTAATTGTTACCAACCATTGTCACCCCATTAAATTTAACAATAAAATATAATAATTAAAAAAGAAAAAAAAAGGAAGGAAAGAGGGCAGAGAGAACCTGCACCTGAGAGAAAATGTTCTGTACTGAGATTGTGAACCAGGATGGTGTGGGCACAGAGATTGACTGTATTATTAAAGAACAAAGGGGGTTAATGAGGGAGGGAAAGGGGGAGAGTGAAGAGGTGGGAGGGAGAGAATTTGCAAGAAAGGGAGAAACGGGAGCTTTTTCACAGCCCTAAGTGGCCTGAGATGACTATCACACCAGAGCTCTTGAGACCTCTCTGATAGAGGATCTTGAAATACGCTGTGTGAAAGAGCAACTCCAAAGGAGCAAAAGCCATTCCTCCCTGAAAGAGATTTGTTGCTTGTACTCTTGGCCGTATTTGCTGTGGTTGTCAGAGTGGAGGAGAACCTTTGTGCGTTTAGAAACCTGTCGTCATTTCATTTGCAGGAAATATGCGTCTTTTGCTATTGATTCTTCCATGAGTTCTGTGGCTAAATTCCTTGCCCAGTTACCAGTAAGTCTCTCTTCTTGGAGAACTCTGTTTTTAAGCATCACTTTTACATTCAAGGCTCTAGACTGCCTGATGCTTCAGTCAACTCAGACCTCCCCCTAAAGTCATGTAATAATAGTGCCTAAATGTCCATGTTGTAGCTGCGGTGGTCCTTTCCCTTCTCATTCAGAACTCTGCCTCGCTCCGTCTAACTCTGCGTGTATGTTCTCCGTGGCCGGTATCTCTTGGTCTGCATTCCCAACTGCATTTTCCTGTTCTTGCTGTCTAGGTAGAAAAGTCATTCCACCTTGCAGAAGTGTTAAGTGCCCTTTCCTTATTTGTGTTTTCTGAAATTATACTTCACTTGTTCATTTTTTCCAACATGTAACAAGCATCTGTGTATGCAATACATTAGGAGTTGGAGGATACCAAGAGGATTATAGAGTGGTCCATAACCCAGGACGTGCTGACATTTGCCTGTTCTGTGATGTGATAAGTATTATAACATGTACTGTGGGGACACAGAGAAGATGTGGTGAGCATCTGTTATGAAGACTTAAAGAAGGTCATTATGTACATGTGCATTAGGTAACTGCTTTGCAAAGCACCACAGAACCCAGTAGCTTAAGAATGAACACTTATTGTTGCCTACCAGTCTGGGGGGCAAGAAGGAGAGCTTGTCTGGTTTCAGCTGTTCTCATTCACTTGCCTACTGTCAGCTACCGGCTGGGGACATGGCTCTGATGATCTTCACTGGGCTCATTTCTTGGTATTTGAGGGCAGGCTGGTCTAGAATGTTTTTAACTAGAAATGCATCTGTTTGTTGGTTTCTCCTCCTCCTGGGCTTTTTCTCATGGCAAGGTGACCATCCAAGGAACAGGCACAAGTATACAACTCCCTTAGAGGGCTAGGCTCAAAACTGGCATGTGATCATTTCTGTTGCATGCTGTTGGCCAAAGCAAGTCACAAAGCCAGGCAGTATTCAAAGGAAGTGGAAATAGACCCCACCTTTTCCTGAGAAGAGCTGCACAGTTGATTGGCAAAGGCTCTGGATCCAGGGAGGGGAACAATTTGGGACATTTTCATAGTCAAGCTGCCATTGTGCCACAGAGGAAGTGACATTTGAATTAGGCCTTTCATGGGTAACCAGACTTCCATGAGGTGGCCAAGTGGGTAGAAGGTATTGCACATGGACACACAGTTCAGATGACAAAATATATGTACAACTAAACAACTTCGCTTCAAGTTTGTTCCTGGAACAGCGCTTTGTGGTAGGGTTATGTTCAGAAGGTACCTTCTTAGGGCTGAAGAGATCTTAGGCCAGTCCTTTCTGAATGAGGAAACATCTAGAAATGTTGAGACCCATTTAGCCATCAAATCACATTCTTCTTAATATATTTTATTTTATTTATTTATTTATTTATTTATTTATTTATTTATTTATTTATTTATTTATTTATTTATTTATTTATTTTTGACAGGGGGAGAGAGAGATACAGAGACAGAGACAGAGAGAGGACTGAACTGGGGAAGCTCCCAGTTCAACATATGGTTCTGCACGGGCCAGGGCCGGGATTCGATCCCCGGCCCCCGGCACTGCAAAGTGAGCACTTAACCCACTGAGCCATCCCGGCTTCCCCAAATCACATTCTTGACAAGTGGAAGTGTTAACAGGGTCTCCTCTTTACATGTTGCCCTCCATAAACTCCGTCCATGTTTCCAGTTTTACATTTCTGGAGGGTTTCAAGTACTATTCTCAATGTGACCTGCTTTCTAGCATTCTAACATTATTTTTCAGAATCAGTCACTGTGGGCCCACGAGAGAGGCTTGTGCATATAGTGAGGGCAGATACCTAATCCCAGTGTACCAATTCCTCATCATATTTAGAATTTATAAGCTTTAAATGATTTAGTTGGTGGTGGCTCCTATGTCATCTCACTCTGGCATTGGTGCCATTTATGTTCAAGCAGAATTCTGAAGTTCTGAAGTCATAGCCTGAGCCACTGAGGTAAGAAATTGATGTCTCTGGATACCCAGAGGGAGTGCCCTGGTCATACTATTAATAACAAATTTAGAACTGCTTCTTGGGGACTGAGGTCAAGTGATTGTCATAGATGTTTAGTGAGTTCCAGACAATACTGTTTGACCCACGCATCACATTCCATGGCTCTTATTTCTCCTGCTCAGAGTATAGGGATCTGGAGGAGAAAGAGAGGCAACTACACTTGCTGTGCTCCTTATCATTTCACACTTACTCACACTTAACATTTGTTTCCCACTTACTAAGAATTACGATTCATCATTTAATTTGTGCTGGAGAAACCAAGGCGTGTTGAGCATTGGAATGGGGTTGACAACTTAGTGAAGGCTGTGTCTTAAATTTGTTTTAAAGCCTGGTTTTTACAGGCCATATTTTTTCAAATTACTGAAAACACACAAATGAAAGCATGATCATTCCCTTACATATAATATTTGAATATTATACTTAGGCAACATGGATGGACCTTGAAACCATCTTATTAAAGGAAATAAGTCAGACTGAAAGAATCAAGAAACATACAACCTCACTCATAGGTGGAATATAAAACTGAAAGGAACAAAGAAAAACTCATGGACACGCTCAATAGTTTAGTGGTTGCCTGAGGGGGAAGGGGAAGGTGTGTGTGTGTGTGTGTGTGTGTGTGGTGGGGGGAGTAGGGAGGGAGCATCAAATATAGTGATGGAAAGAGCTGATTCTGGGTGGGAGTACATAATGCAATGAATAGACACTATAATGTAGAATTGCACACCTGGAAACAATGTAATTGTTACCAACCAATGTCTCCCTAATAAATTGAACAATTAAGAAAAAGAGAATGTAGAAAAATGAATTGAAACACTTTTTCACTATACATTTTTTAAAGTGTAGATTTTTTAAAACTTCTTCACTATACTTGATTTTAAGTAGTGTATATTATATAATTTTTCTTATATTATTTCAGTGATGTACTTTGCTAAGCTAAGGTACATGCTACTAAAACTGAAGGAACTTTACAAAATACTTAGTAATCTTTAAAAATTAAAAATAAGAGGTGTTCAATAAAATATACACATGTTTGATTTCCATGTTTTCTATGTTTTTGGATTTTCAAGTATTTACTGACACATCTAGGTGCAAAGCCCTGTGCTAGAAGCACATTGTCCAAACCTATTGTGTAAAGAAAGACAAATGTGCAACTATTATAAAGTACTATAGCAGATCATTTTTATGATTGCAGGATGACATTAATTTTTCATTTTGCATTTAGGACATGCTAGAATTTAATATTTTGACCTTTATTCAAAGACACTTTGAAGACTAAAAGTTTAAAAAGTATGCTATTAAAATTCTTTTACAAAATATTGCAGAGGAGAAGAGGCAAACTAGAATTTCTTTAAATAGTAGTGAGGGATTGAATACTAGGTTTAGAGTTGGTTTACACATTTTCTTTCATATTCCCATAGATGACAGACTTCCTACTTTATTGAATTCTGCAGCTTAAAGAATATAAAAAGAATTATTAATTATTGCCCTTAAGTCCTTAAAACATCTCTTTGTCTTAGGATGTAAGCAATCTGAAAAAGAAATCCTAGGGAAGAGTATCTTCATTGTTTGTAGCCACTTTGCTAGCCATAGCTTCTTTTTTTTTTAAGATTTATTTTTAGTTTTTTTGACAGCGAGCGAGAGAGAGAGAGAGAGAGAGAGAGAGAGAGAGAGAGAGAGAGAGAGAGAGAGAGAGAGAGAGAGAGAGAGAGAGAGAGAGAGAGAGAGAGAGAGAGAGAGAGAGAGAGAGAGAGAGAGAGAGAGAGAGAGAGATACAGAGAGACAGAGAAGGGGAGGGCCCAGAACAGTCTCCATAGTTGCACATCATTGGTTTTTCCACATAGTTTCATTCCACAGGTGGGTGCGGGGCTGCTCAGCGCAGAAACTGGACCGGGGTCTCGCTCCAGTTCAGCATATGGGTCTGCACAGCCAGGGCTGGGATTCGATCCTCAGTCCCCGGGGCTGCAAAGTGAGCGCCTAACCCACTGAGCCATCCTGGCTTCCCCTAAGAGGGAGGACCCAGAGCAGTCTCCATAGTTGTATATCATTAGTTGTGACATGATTTCTTTCCACACAGGTCATTGTGGGGCTGCATGTGATGTAAACCCAACCTGGGAACTCTCACATGGGAGGCAAGAACCTTTGCCACCAAACCATCCCAGTGGTTACCAGTTGTGCCATATAGCTTCTTATTAGTTCTTGTTAGTGACTTTTTTTTTTTTTTGCCATTTACCTCCAAGTTGAAGAATGGTGAAAAGAAAAATGTTGTAGGACCTTCAGAATATGCATTTGGCATTTTTTTTCTTCCTCCTTTAAACCTTGGTGGACTTAACACAAATTAAGTAACAAATAGATGCCATTTTCATCATTAGATTTTTAGAAATTATGAGTAAAGCTTGGATTAGTTCCAAATAATTTTTATTCATTTCCATTATGTGAGTTTCTGCTATTAGAAACACTTTGGCTCCAAGATTCAACAAAAATCATCATACAGAAGGATCCTAACTTTTATTTCCAGGGTGCAATCTGCTATTATCAGTGTGTCTATGTGTATTTTATTCTTAGTGAATAATTTAAGTGAAGAAACAATCAAGTGCCCAATCAATCTGCATGATCTTTGCAGACATTTAAAAGCTTATAGATATTTAAAATGCACCACCTAGGTTCCATTTCTTTGAAGGTATGTAAAGCAAATGGCGTATTCCTTGAAAGTTTAAGTAGCCAGGCCAGCTATCACATTGTTTGAGGTGTTTTAGTATTCTGTGGCTGTAATAGCAGCACAGATATGCTGATGTCAGAAAATGCTAAGTCCTCCATTTGCATTCTTAGAAATGTTACTGCTTTGGGTGTTATCAAATGCTCTTGACCTACAGAGTAGTCAATAGCAGAGATTTTAGCTTTCTGTTACTTACTAGTTGGAAGAATCCTAGTAATTTTAACAATATTGCATAATAGTGTTTCTTTCCATTACATTAATAACTGGCTCACAAAGATAGCCTCAAAGAAATACTTTTTTTTTTCTTTCTTTTTTTTTTTCCCTTGGAATGCAGGCCCACTTTTTCACAGACTTCATGATTTTCTTTTTCCAAGAGCATCTGGAACACCAGATTTCTATGTAAAATTTCCTGCTTTTGAAATACTGTGCAAATCAAACAAAACATTGCTCTGGATCAGGATGAGGTTTGCCCCATGACCTGGACTTCCCTACATGTCGATGGTAGCATCGAGACCATCCTATCATCATCTTAAGTACTTCTGTACGTTACTTAATAGCAGCATTGAGATAACGTTCATCTGTCACTATAAGCAATGGGTACTGTTTATGAAAAAAGATTACAATACCGCTACCTAGGTCCAAGCCATAGTTCCTGTTTACACTAAGCATACACTGGCAACTGTAACTGTGTAATATAATTTTGGCGTTATCAGTCTCACATTGGAAGACTCTGAGCTAACCCTATTTTCTGTCTGTGTGTAGGGGAGGGGGGCGGGGTGCGATGCTCTGAACAATGTGGTGTTACTTGAAAAAGCCCCTACAGATCACTCACCTCCCACCTTATGTGTTTTTGCATGAGAAAGAAGTGTGAAGTGCTTGCTGAATTCTCTCTGTGAGGTCTCTATAGATAGTGTACTTCTTTTCATCTGTTCCCCTTTGGGAAGAAGATGCCATTCAACAAATGTTTGAGTATTGGACCTTCTCAATCATAAATCCTCATCCCCTGTATTGTCTCTCTTGGTCTGAAGGTTTTTCTCCTTCAGTCTATAATTTCCTTTTCAACCATGTTTCTCATTGCAATGAACTATCTCTTTCCAACTGTTCTTTGTATTTCTTTTTGAAAAGCAATAACCAGATACTTTCAAGTCTCCTGAAGATAAATATTTTCCTCTCCCATCCTCAATCATTAAACATTTAAAGCACATAGTTATTTTATTAAATACTTACAGTTTGCCAGGTAATATGCAAAGTTGGAGGGAAGTATGAAAATAAATAAGACATAGAAATATATGCCTTATAAAGATGCTAATATACTGTTATGTCAATACTGTCCCTGGCAGGAGTTCAGATGAAGAATAATAAATCATTAGTAGATTAAGCCAACGTCCAGTTAAGTGTGATCTAGGCTCCATAATGTTACCCAAGTGTATTTCTAAAGTGACTTCTCCTGTACAAAATTATGATCCCTTAAATAAGTTACTTCTTTTCATGCTGGGTAACTGCACTCCTGCCCAGCTCCTGCAAAATTGTTCTTTATTTTCTTTTTGGAACATAACTCATTAACTTCTGCTAATATCAATTGCATGATATTTATAATTTTCTAAAGAAAATTCAGCTTGATCTTAACTCAATATAACTTTAATTTTAAAGTATTAATGAGTGTATTTATAGAACATGTGATGTTGCTTCGTGGGATATGGCAAAAATGAAGCCATTAATTCTCAATTTGACACATTAACAGAACTTTGGGAGCAGTCCAGTAGGAGTTTAAACCCTAATTTCTTTTCCTCCCGGAGCCTGGATGTGTCCCTCATGACTGAGTAGTTGAGTGTTGATGCTTTGTCTAGGGAGCACTGCCTGCCAGTTCCTTGCCTCGTTTTTCTGCAGGTCAGGACTCCTTTTAAGTGGGGCTAGTAATTGGTTAGCTGTTATTCCTTATCCAAGTAACATCTAGTTGTCCTAATGACCTTCTTTAGGAAAGCAGTTCCTCTTCAGTCAGACCTTTCAGTAAGCTGTTTCTGAGAAACAGATAGCAATCCTTCCCCTCCCCTCATCTCACCCCTGAAAGCATGTCCCAAGAAAGGTTATCCAGTGACATAATTCACACCAGATGGGATTGCTTCGCTTTTCCACCAGCCAGTACCTGCCTGCTGATGATGTCTCTGTTTCCACTTGCTGTTTCTCATCCCCTGAACAGGAATAATACCTGCAGTGGTGAGAAGCACTGCGTTGGAAGGGTCTGGAACTTCCTTAGTCTACAGGAGTGAAACCCCAGCTACAATTGGCTTTCCCTTAAAAAAAATCTACATAACACATTTAATATTCAAACCAAGTACTTCATGGCTAGAGGCAGAATCAGCCGTGTGATAATAACATACCCTTTCTTCATGTTCATTTGGACTACATACTCTGTTACAGGGATGTTCACATTTGGCGTCAACCTCTTTGCTCTCTTACATCCTTAAGGACCTCAGTGAACTTAAGGTCATGTGGTTTATATTTACCAATATTTTATATTAGACATTAGAACTGAGACATTAAAAATATTTTAAAAATTTATTCATAAATGAGCTCATTACATGGTAAAAAATATTTCTTTTTCTGAAAAGTAACTATTTAAAAAAATACAGTGAGGAATGTATTTTTACATTTTTGCGTATCTTTTTCCTGTCTTAATGGGAGAGGGCAGGATGCGGGGCTCTCTTCCTGCATTCAGTCTGTTTTGATATGCTCTTTTAGTTGAAGTTTATGCATAAAATTGGACCTTACACAGATGCATAGTTGGAAAATTGTAAATATTCTTCTTTGATAGTGTACCAAAACTTGACAAGTAGCATTTTAAGGGTTTTTCTGCAGGGAAGAAACTGAAACCATATCCATGGGCTTTTAGTGCTCTGTTGAATTAAAATCCATTGGTCTCTTACATTTTGAATGGATGTTTTTACTCAGACATTATTTTGTAACATCATACATTTGTTCCTTGGAAAATATTGGTAAATATTATTCAGATCTTATATATATATTAATAGATTTCATTGTATGCTATCAGAATTATCATGTTAATATCACCACCTATCTCATCATAAAGGTTTTTCAGTATTGGGAAGCTGTCAAGCTTGCCAGTGATGGATACAAGTTACCCCAAATTCTAATTTTCATCTAAAAGCTGAAATTTTATTACCCACAACACATGCTGTCAATTTTTCTTGAAATGACAGGCTTTATTAATTTTCAAGAAAATGTCAATTACAAAAGTCTGAAAAACAATAGTTTGTCTATCAGTCATTCTTTCAAGTAAAAATAATGTTCCATGAAAACAGCTAGTTCAGCTTTCAACTTAATCACACAAGTTCTTTTCCTTTAGAGAATCAGCATATATCTGAAGTGCTTTACGCATTTTTCTATTTTGTCACACAGACTATTAGATGTATACTCAAGAGTTGAGATTTAATAAAATTTATAATGCTTATTACCTTGAATGAAACTGTTTTCTTTTAAAACTAGGAATGAGTAGTGTTGAAAATAAAATGACTCTTTATATGGTTTGGTGCCTCTGACATTATTCATGCTAAGGCACCAGCTGTTTTACCCATCATTAGTCCCAAGGGCAATGCAGTGAATAAGACAAATGGCATCATAGAGTTATTATGGAAGTAGTTATGACCTCCTAGACCCCCCAGAAGAGGTCTGGGGCACTCCCACGAACCTGGTGACCAGTGTTTAGAACTACTACTCTAGTAGTAATACGTATGTTCTAAATCCCTAGGTTGCATGATCAGCGTTACTCTCACACTGCAACACCATTATATACCAAGAAGACTTAGAATATGTTACTTTTTCTTTTATCCAAGCACCAAAACTATGCAAATAGTTACCTTTATATTGGCCACATTTTAATAATTCCTCTTCTCCATTTACCATTATGAGCAGGTGGCATGAGCTTTATCTGAGCTGTAACCTCAGTACCTTTATCCCCAGCCTGGTACTACTTGACTCACACATCCCCACTTGCCCATCTTTGCCTAGCCTCTTATCCTGCTTTGAGTTTCACTCATCTGTTTGCAATTCCTCATAGTTTATCTTGAGCTCTGCATTGAGACATCCTTCTACCAAATTTCAATACTGTTTGGTGAAAATATCACCCCGTCTTGGGTTAGAGTTTCTGTACTTAAAGATATTTGCTGAACTTACATGCATACTGTGAAATATGTGTTAAGGTCAAACACACTTCTGGAAACTAAAGCCATCTCTTTTTTTCTGATAGATCTACTTATTTTAGCAAATGAAGGAAATGATTTCATTAATTAGTTTGTTGTTATTTTAAAATATGAACATATGATTGAGGGCAGATGGGGTAGTATGTGAAGTACTTGAAAGGAGTTGGATGTGGCCACACAAACTCCAGGTGTTCCTCCACTGAGCACCTCTGGGACCTTCTGCGAGCTGTGCCACCTCTTTGAGCCTTATTTTCCTCAACTTTATAAAAGTATTAGTGATGTTTACCTGTAAAATTTCTAGTGAAGATTCATCTCATTATGTATCAAGTAGCTACCACAATGGGTCACAAACAGTTAATGGATGTTTCGAAAATTATAATTTATTAATTTGGTACTTAGACATTCACCAAGTCTAATTTTAGCTGTTATTGCAGTTGTATTGTTCTAGAATAAAGAGGTTTCATTAGAAAAGTGGTGGTTTGGCATGTGTGCATTAGCTGAAGTTGTAGAACAGATTTTTACATGTACAAGTAATGAACAGCAGATGGGAAACAAAATGCAATAATAACTCTTTTTCAATATTTGAAGATGACAGCAAAGAAACTCATGTTCAAATAATAGGCCCCCTAATTGGATGGGATTTTTATTTGATTCATATGTAATCTGAGACAAATATTGTTGCTTTGATATATTCTAACTTTATTACTGTCTCATAACTTACTTGCTCATTGATTAGTCATACCAATGGATATGTTTTATTCTGAGAATCTTCATTTTTTATTATTAATATATAATTGACATATGTTTCAGGTGTACAATGTGATGATTTGATTTTGTATATACTGTGAAATGATCACCCCACTAAGTCTAGTTAAACATCCATTATCATTGTTACAAATCTTCTTCTTGTTGTGAGAATTTTTAAGATCTAGTCTCTTAGCAATTTTTAAATGTATAATATAGTATTATTACCTATAGTCACTATGCTGTATATCAGGGGTGGCCAACTTTTCTGTGTATAAGATCTACTTTTTATCTTAAAAGTGTGTCACGATCGACTTGTCATAGGCATAGTCTAAGGGGGAAGAAGGGGTGTGAAATGCATACTATGTTTATACACTGTGTTTCAGTATAAGGTGCATTCCAGCGAGGTATGGGTAGATAAGTAAAATATGTGTTCAAAACTATTTTTTATTTTTTAAATCACTTATTAAGTTTTCGAGATATAGGCTCATGAAGAAAATAAATTTCCAGACCCAACTTTTGATAG
>PVKE010035193.1:0-17003 GCA_004027555.1 Craseonycteris thonglongyai | reverse complement strand
GGGGGGAGTGGGCACCAGATATATGGGGTTGGAGGGGGACCTGAATCTGGGAACTGGGCACATAATGCGATGCATGGGTGATGTGATGTGGAGTTGTCCATTGGGAAACTGTCTAATTGTTACCAACCAGTGTCACCCCATTAAATTTAACAATAAAATATAATAATATTAAAAAAAAAAAAATCCTACTTTCAGGAAAGAAGTTGGCTATTAAATGTGTTGTTTCAAACTTCTGAAAGTTTATTATGCTATGATTTAACTGCAAAATCATTTCCCAATTATCTTTATAATTAAATCAACTATATTTACTATAAAACAAAATTAAAATGTAATATCATCAAGAATAATATAATCAGTACTCTATTACTTATAATTGTAACAGCTAACATTTATCAAGCACTAGTATAAGCACTATACATGCATTCTCAAATCTTATAAAATTGGTAGTATGGGTATAATAACTTTCATTATATAAGGTGAGAAATCTGAGACACAGAACAAAAAAATAATTGATCCAAAATCACACATTTGTCAACAGCAGTGTCTGGAATTACTGAACTATCTTCCACTCTCTTTTCTAAATAAAAACTCAGAGGTGAAGATTGTTGGGAGCTGAGGACCTGGAATTGACTTTCTAATGTATAAACAACAAATCCACAGTTTTTAGGGCATCTTCAAACTACTAAGTCCACATGTAGCCTGAATTTAAAAACATGTAAAAATGATCAATGCATGTTACACACTAAATAAATATTTGTTAGAACTCTGAGGTGAAATAAATGAGGTTATCTTCTGTATCTAAAAAATAGTGGACTGGGAAGCCAGGATGACTCAATGGCTTGGGCACTCACTTTGCAGCACCAGGGACCGAGGATCGAGTCCCAACCTCAGCCTGTGTGGACCCATGTGCTGAACTGGGGAATTTCCCCAGTTCAGTTCTCTCCCTCTCTCTGTCAAAAACAATAAAAAACAAACAAACAAACAAAAAACTACTGGACAGACAAGTTCATCTAACTTTTTTTTTTAGTTTTATTTATTTATTTATTTATTTTTTTGACAGAGAGAGAGATACAGAGACAGAGACAGAGAGAGAACTGAACAGGGGGAACTCCCCAGTTCAGCATATGGTTCCGCACTGGCCGGGATCCTTGGTCCCCAGCTCTGCAAAGTGAGTGCTTAACCCACTGAGCCATCCTGGCTTCCCCTGTTTTGTTTTTAAGGAATAACCTGATAATCTTTTTAAGCAGAGCTCTTAAACAAAATAATTACATTCTGTATACTTACATCATTACCTAAACTGAATAGAATGGAAATATATATTTTCTACGGTGTATTGCCATTCACCAATGTTAAAAGAAATTTCATCCAAAATAATTTGTAAAATCATGCTGCAAGCTATCCAAAATATAAAATTAATGTATATATAATAGTATTCAAGATCAAATTTACATCATAAATAAAAAATGGCAACTACATTTTGTTGGTCAGTGACTGGAATTACCACTTCAAAAGAAAAATATTTAATCTGGAATTTTTTATTTTCCTCCACAGAATAATCAATGAAAAAAGTTATGAGTTGCTTCCTTAGATATCTGGGAGTTTTTGAATGAATCTCCAAGCATATAAGTTATTTAAATATTTTGTAAATTATTCATAACACAAATATTTTATTTTGTTAACACTTTTCCAGCTCCATAAATAAAATATCCTGAATTCCAAATATCTTTAAAATTATCTTATTGGTTAAATAGGATGAATTTCCAACTTCAATATACTATTTAAAGGGCTTTTTTTTTTTTCATAATTTAGAGACAACCTGTATTATCTCTCCCTAATCAAAGTAATGAACATTTTTAAGTCCATGACTTTTGAAGGGGAAAAGAAAGATCAAAACTGTGAAAGATTACCAAATGCAAGAACCTTAACTACAGAACACTTAGGCTTACCGGTATATCTTCTCTAACAAAAACCACTAGCCAGAAGAAACGTCATCTCATCTTCTGAAATGCTTAAAAATATATCCATGTTGAAATGACATGTTTATGAGGTCAAAAAGGCTAACAATGATCCCACTGACAAGGGATATAATATAAGAAATTATGCTAAAATAGTTTAATTACTTAATACATATTGAAGACATCCCATTTTATATAAGCAATCAAACACAGTAGACTCTCAGTTAATCCACACCACTGAGGATTACTAGATGCAAGATAACTGTAGTTTCTGGTTGTTTGAGAGTTACTATTAAAAATAGGCCTAACTAATAAATACTATACTCCATACTATAGCATACTATAAACTCTGTATTGCCTTGATATGAATACTGAAATACTGTAATTAAAAGCAAATTAAGACAAATATAGACAACTTAATGTAAATTTTATTTAGAAAAACAGCTTGTTGAATGTAGTGTGCAATTTTAGTTAAATGGAAGTTAATAAAATTTTCAATTTCATGAACTTCACCAATAATTTTTTAACATCAAGTAACAGAAAAACACAAACACACTTAAAACTGTTACACTAGAGGTAGAGAGTTTACAGGGCAGACATTGAATCAGTATCATCAGGATCTACTGATGTAGCTAGCACAGGATCAGAAGTGGATGTGTATGGGTTTGGATCTACATCAGCAGATGATGTTGAACTGGCAAACTTGCATGCAGCTTTCTTGAAAAACGAGTTTACATCAGCTTGTTTTGAGGCCCTACACCTCTCATGCAAAGTCAGGTTTTGCATGTTGTGCAGTTGAGTAACATGCTGAATAATTTTTATTCAAAGTATTATTTCCTTGTTATTTTATTTATTTATTTTATTTTGGTTGCTTCGAAGTGCCAGTTGCCTGATTTCCAGTTAACGGCATGTCTACTGTATTACCTTCCTTTGGGTGGCTTTTCTATCAATCTTTTTTTTGCTGTGTAACAATACTTGGAGGGAAGTAAGACAATTAGATCTTTATTTACTATTTCAGTGGACACTTACTTTGTTTCTCTTTTGAAATGGCTTTCTCAAGAAATCCCACACTATGAAAAAAGACAATCTAACTGTAAGACCCATTGTGATGTTTTGTCACCAAAACTCTAAGACTAATAGAATGTACAAACCAGGAGTACCTTCCAATCAAGCTTGCACCTGTGCAAGTAGAAATCCTTTCCACCTCTCCAGTGAAAATAAATTACAAAATATTATCTAGTTCCCAGACAGTACGTGAATTACCAAGGTAAAAAAATAAACACATTAAAAGCTAGTATGTTTCATGATAGGTGGTCAATGCTACTGTCCCTAACACCACAGGTAAATTTCAAAACTTTGCATGTCTTGCCAAAGAAACATTTGCGAAATGATGTTCTTGCTTCCATTCCAGCTGGCTTTTCATTTTTCCAAAAAGCTCTCTAGTTGTGGCCCTCCTCACTTCATAAATGTCACTGAAATTGTACCCACCCTCTTCCCAATCCCCCAAAGCCCCAGGGGTATTTGGGTGGAGTTCTTGAACTTAATCAACAGAGCCCCATCCTGGAAGCACACTCCACAAAGTATTATGTCAAATGCTTCCCAAATCTTTTCCCCATTCTCTCATTTCAGAAAATCATAGCATTTATCGCCCTAGAAAAAGTGGACTAAATCCCGTTTTTGCACTTGAGGTGCCCAGAAAGAAAATATGGTGGGGGTGGGGAGAGAGAAGAGAGAGGGGTGAGGAAGGAAGGACGGGGAGAGAGAAGAGGGTAGGGAGGAAAGAAGGGGGCAGGGAGGGAAAGGGGAAGAGAAAGAGAGAGGAAGAGAGAATTGCCCTCTGCTGTCCAAAACACCGAGCAATTACAGATGACAATTGGTCCAGAGAAGATCTGGGGTTTCTGAGGATAAAAGAAGTCCTCTTTTCCGCCAGCAGCTCCCACACCCAGGCACCCTGAGGGCTCTTGAGTCACTGTCATCACTTCTCTGGTTGCTCCCTTCTGAAACCACCCGAAATTGAGCGTTCGTGCTCCAGACAGTACCAACAGGAGGTAATCCTGGAGGTGCGAGGTAATGCCTACATGACAACAACCTACGTGCCTTCTGCAGAGAGAACACTGAAACCCACATAAGTTGACCCCCAGGAATCCCGCGGAAGCAGAGAAGAGGATCCGTGCGCGCCCACCCAGTGCCTCCTTCTCCTCCCTGCCCTCAGTAGTAGCAGGGAGCCCACATCCTCCTAGTGCAGGTCAATATAAAAAAGCTAAGAGGATTGCGTGGGAACTTCATTCTCCTGAAGGACAAGAGGGAAGAACGCATAAAAAGAAAGCATGAATCGTATCTGCTGCGTGACGGAGGCGTGCAGGGAGAGCTTCTAGCACTTATTAACCAGCTCCCACCTGGCACACTCGCCTGCCCCACTCGCCTGCCCCGGTTCCAGACGATTAAATCCGACGAGGGTCGGAAGAAAGAGAAAATGTCAAGACTATGAACTTACGAAAGAAGATGTACTCGGTGTAGCTGCTCCAGATCTTGTCATCGCGGTACTGGTTGACGAAGGCAGCAGTGCCCGAGGAGTTACACGCCACCATGTGGAAGCCGGCCTCGGACAGGCGATCGAATGCCTGCTCTAAGTAGGTGAACTTGAGGTAGAAACGGGACGTGTACTTCTCCGGTGGCCGGTCGGGGTCGCGGCTCTCGTTGAGCGTGTCTCCAAAGACCTCCTTGGCTAGCGCTATGCGTCCACACACCAGGATGCGCGCCACACGCCGGAACTTGGCGTCCGCCTGGTTGTCGCGCACCGTGGTGTAGGAGCCGCGGTAGCCGAGCGTGAGAAAGCCCGAACGCTTGTCTGGCGCGCCGCCACCGCTGTGCGCTCCGAGGCCAGAGGGCGCAGCGGACGCCGCCCCGCGCATCAAGAGCGTGTCGCTGCTGCCCTGCGAGACGTTGTCCTCCAGGTCGCTCTGGCAGCCCTCGTCGTTGAGCGAGTTCTGCTTAGTGACCTTGGGAGATAGCAGCTTTACCAGGTCGGTGAGCTGGAAGTACTCGGCCTCGCGCAGGAGCCGCTCCTTCTCAGGGAAATGCTCTGGCAGTGCGAGCTGCTTGTCCCGCAGATAATCTAACACGTACCTGAAGAGGAAGCCGTCCCGGTCGATGAAGAAGCGCGCCCGGCTGTCTCTGGGGAGCTCGCCGCGGAGTCGGGTGCCGCCCCGGGGACTGGATGGCGAGAACATACTGGCCAGAGTGCTGTCTGGAACGCTGAGCAACGTCGAGTGCTTGGTCACATAGACCTGGCCTCCCACGTTCAGCTCCACCACCTCGGGGAAAGACGAGGGCGCGCAGGGCCCTGGGGCGGCGGCTGCAGAAGCGCCGGGCAAGCTGGATGAGGAAACCATCTCGCTAATGGGCAGGATGGTGCTGCTGACGCTGCCCGTGTCCTTCAAAGCCATGCCCCCACCTCCCCTCCACTGCTGGTTGAGTGAATCGGAAGAATGGCACTTTCTCGTCCCCGAAGCCCGCGTCTTGCACCCCCAAAGGCCCTCGGCTTGTCGTGAGCCGGGTGCGCTCTTGGGCCGGGTGATACGTTCCTCTGGCCCGGGCGTCCAGGTTCAGGATTCCGGGCAGCGGCAGTGGAGGTGCCGTGGATCCATAGGGGAGCGATGCGCGGGAGAGGAACTCAGCGGGAGTGGCGGCAGCGGCGGAGGAGATAGGAGGAGCGGCTGCACCTTTGGGGAGACGGCGGTGAAGTGTGGGAGAGAGACTTGCAAGAGGCTTTTAAGTTGCCGCTCGACTTTCCGTGGGGAAGGTGGGAGGAGGGTCGGAGCAAAGAAAACTTGCCGCCCCAGGAGCTCGAGAGCGCGCCGCGAGTCCAGAGCGCAGACGTTGGAGCTAACTACTCCTCGCAGCAGGGGAGGAGGCACTGACGTCAAGATCAGGACTGAGACAGGATCCACAGCTGTCTTTTAAAGAGACAAGCGCCAGCCATAGGCTGCCAGGCTCCGACGCTAGAGGGCGAGGCCGGGGGCAGAGCCAGGAGGAGACGCTATCAAAATTTGGCTGTGAGATTGGAGAAGCCCGCAGGGAACCTCTTCTGTTCGTCCTTCCCTCCCTTCCTTCCTTATCTCCTTTGCCCCCGTTCTCCCAGTAAAACTAATTTTGTTTTACTTTAAGTCTTGCATTAAAGTGGAAAATGGAGTGTGTGTGTGTGCGTGTGGCGGGATGGTGGTGGCGGGGGGGATAACAAATATGCCAACCTAATCTGAAAAAACTGTGTTGTCATGTGAGCATTGATTGCAAAAAGACTAAGGGGGAGGGGTGGAGATAGGGGAGTGAGTCTCTGACAATGGTTTTACGTAGTTTTTTAAGTGAAGGGCAAAATGCCAGAATGTCTAATACAATTAAATGTCATGATTACATATTTAATTGTATGCTCTACATGTAGTTGAAGAATTTTTAAATCTGATTTCAGTTCATAAAACTAATATAGGATTGTGTATTACATAACTTTTCTTCTTTCATCTTTTCGGTATTTGATTTATAGTGGATGCTTAATAAATATTTATAAAGGTGTGGACGCAGCCAGGGAGAACCTGCTCTGTTCCTAGTTTCCAATCCTGATCTTTTTCTTCGTAAATCTCTCCATGTCCCTTTCAACTCCATAGGACAATAAAAAGAATGGCTTGTGTTTTATTAGTCTTCTGATCTCAAAGATCAGATTACAAGTGAAAGTTATATGACTTTAAGCTCACCTTAATTTCCATTTGTATATAGCACAGGTGCAGTTTGCAAGATCAGCATTCTTTGTGATTAAGAGTAGTGATAAAAATGAGAATGAGAATCTTCATGGTGTGGCACAATCTAACATGCTATCTAACCTGGGGCATTCTTGTGTGTTGAGAATATAATCATTCATGAAAATAGTACACTCTGACACAAAGTAGTTTCTTCAAACATTGTTATAGTAATATTATAGATAAACTTTATTCATTAACAGTTAAAATAATATAAGGGTTTTAAAGATTTATTTTTTTTTTAATTCTAAAGGCCTGCCTAGGATGTCTTCCTTTTGAAGTCACCCAAAACAAACAAACAAACAAAAAGTATTGTATTTGAGATTTAAAAAAATTATAATACATTATTGGGGGTGGGGACATAACAAAACTATATTTAATTCATTGATCCTTATAAGCCACAGCCACAGAAAATGTTATACCAATTTTGAAGCTAGGTTACTTGAGGATGAAAGCACCTAATGCAACAATGAAAAGAGCACAGTCTATTTGCCAAGGAACTAAGACTTTAAACTGAGTTTGTGATGTGCATCTTTATGCAATACTGTTAGCCAAGCATACTTTCTCCCACTAAATATATAAAGTTATGAATCAATTTAAGAATTGATTTTCTTTCTTCATTTAAAAGCTAAAATCAGAAAGCATTTTAAATAATAGTTCCTAAAAAATGGAATTAATAGAAGCTTTAAAACCTTTATAGATGAATAAATAATAATGCCTCATACTACTACTAACAAAGCCCATTTATGTAAGACAAATGACCATAATGATAAAAATAGAATTGTAATGAAGTGGCTATATAATAAATACATATATATTTAAATATGAGGCCTCCAATATTATAAAATGGATGAAATCCATTTTAATCTTTTAAATCACATAAAATGTGTTTATAAGATAAAATGATCTAAAATTTTACTCTAAATGATTTATTTCAGAAACTCTTAATGAATTTCATTGAGTGATATATTGCTTTTAAAAATTAATTTCTTCAACATTGATTGAATATTTCTCCTTAATCCCTTCCTACCTCATACTCCTTTTACTCTCATCCCCTCCCCTAACTATACCTTCCCACCAAACTCCAAACTCAACAAATTGCACGTACAGAATGTCTTTACCTATTGTTCTTTCTGCTAGAAATGCCTTTCCTTTTTAACAATTCCCTGCTCTTTTTCTCTTTACCTTCTCCCTTTCATCCCAGCTTAAATATCACTTCTCTGGAAATTTTTCAGTGTTTGTTTATACATGCGTGGAGTTTTTCACATGGACATATCATTGTCTTCCATCAGCTTATATAATTAAGTATGGCGTACAACCATATGTACTGTTCTATCCCCTAGCATAGTGTCTAGCCCAGGGGAGATAGTCAATTTCTATTTATTGAATGTTTACTGCATAGAAATGTGTTCATATCATGAATAGATAAAGTATCAACTGTGTACTAGACGCTTGGCTAAGCAATGAGTTTGCAAAGATGAGTAAAACTCAGTCCCTCACAATTAAAATCAGGAAAAGTAAGAACAGAATCTTACTAAATCAAACTCAGATCTCAAAGAGAAGGGAAAACAAGAAAGAAACTATTAAAGCAATCGTTTTTTGGTAAACTGAGCTATCAACACTAAATAATATAATGAGAACCAATTTACTCTAAGCCACTGACACCATCAATGTTACTTAGACTGAAATGATCATGATATGGGTCCTTTAAGATGCGTTGCTGTGCATTAAAAGTCTAACTATAAATTATACTAGATCACTTTACATTCTCACTGCATTTAAAAACAAAGCTATGTGTCTAAAATCACCACCAACTAACCAAAAAAGGATAGGATATGCTGAGTTCACATTATATTAAATTATTTGTAATTTATAATAAATATTTATTCACTAGTCTGAGAGTTACTTGAAGACAGAAACCATCTTGTTTTATTAGGGAAGGAAAACAATGAGATTTAGAGTCAGGTGGACTGGATTAAAAATCTAACTTTGTCTCTTATTAGCTTTGTGATTTGAACAAATTACTTAATCCCTCTTACCTGTTTCCTCATGGCTACTGTGGAAATAATAAAGACTACAGACTTGGGAAAGGCCGTATAGCTCAGCAGGTTAAGCGCTTGCTTTGCAGCCCCGGGACCAAAGATTGGATCCTGGCCTGTGCGGACCCATATGCTGAACTGGGGTGTGCTTCCCATATAGGAGGGCCCCAGTTTTGTTCTCGCCCCCTGTTTGACTCCTGGCTTGAGGCAGCATGCCTCCCATATGGGAGGCTCCCAGCCCAGCTCCCACCCTGTGCAGCCCCCGACCTCCTGTGTGGAACGAAACCACGTAGAAAACTGATGACATACAACTATGGAGACTGCTCTGGACCCTCCCCCTGCTCTCTGTCTCTCTCTGGCTCTGTCAAAAACAATAAAAAATAAGTCTTAAAAAAAAAGACCACAGACTTCTAACTGTGATGATGTCACAGTAACAGGACTATTCAAGTTTGATGGGGCACACTATATTTATCATGACCATAAAGCATCTCTCTATGCCCACCCCATCTAAAGAAAAGCTCTAAAAATAAAAATAAAAAATGAAATATTTACTTTATCAGTGGGAGAATTTTTGTTTCCCTTTTATACCCATCACAGATTCATAATGCTAAAATTTGAGTGAATTTTGCTTTACAGTCCTGCAAAAAGCAGGCAAATGCCAGGGCTGATGGCTTCTTGCAAGGTAAGAAGTAAAGTGTTTACTGTCAGAATAGGGCCAACATTGATAGAAATAGATGAATATAAGATGGGCAGATCCAATTACAAATTCAGCAACTGCTATGGAATCTGGGGAAAGTTGGAACACAGCATAAAAACTAATTCACCTCAGTATCTCACATATCAGTTTTGAGAATTTCAATATTATGAAATGGAAACTTGTATAATTGAGGTATTTAGGAATCTCAGAGTATCAGTGTACGTTATCACATTTTCTAGCAATTTAAATACCTCAAGATAGCACAATATGTGCCCTTGCTCTTTATTACAAATACACCGTATCACAAAAAGCACTATTAAAGGTTAGAGTGACATTTGGTATAATTCTATAAAATTAAGAAACCTAAAGAAATTAGTAAAAGTTTGTATAGTTTATGATTCAATATATCTAATCACTTAATATAATGCCTGGCACGTAAAAAGTAATCAACAAATGTTTATCAATAGTAATTTGTAAACCATTTTTATATTAACTTAATTAATACAAAGGTCATGTTTTGGGAGGTGGCTATTTATTTTATATATGTGGAAATATATGTGTTGGGAATAGTTTAGCAATAGATGGTCTAGTATTTCATCTTGCCCAACTGACTGCCTTCTTGAAACACTGCTTAGCTCCTCAAAGCTTGGAGGAAAGGGCAACATAATTTTCCATAATGTTAGAACATCTGGATAAAAATTGTAGCCTGGACAGTGGGATAATATTCTGATCCAGGATAGATTCTAAGCCCCTTTAGATGACATAAACAAGGAGCTTAGAACTGGTAATATTATATGTATGATATAAATGTCATCAGTCCTGTACCAAAGTTAAAAAACATTTCACTAGTTCAAAAAACAGTCTAAAATATAAGGCTGGGTAATATTAATTTCTATTCACCAATCAGATTTTTTTTAAATGCTCCTAAACTACAAGTTTTCTTTTAATTTGTTATTTTAACCAGTGACTAAATTTTAATAGAAGAGTTTGACTCCATCATTAAAACCCTAATCACAACAGGAATTCAATAATTTCCTATACTTTTAAATGTTTTGTCCTACCACGTTTGTTAAGATGGTTATTTAGATAATGACTTTTAACATACTTGACACTCCTCAAAGGAAGTTACTGTGGAACCAAAATAGTGTTATTGTAAATTTCATAGTTCTCTGATGCTTGCCTTGTCTCCAGTGGGAGCACAGAGTGAATTGGATTTGTCAAATTAATTCTTCAATCTAAGGTTTGTAGTTAGTAAAATGCTTGATAACTATCTTAATTCAAAAAGGAAGCAATTATTTTTTAAAAATAAATGTCCTTGAGCAATCTACTATTAAACATTATAAATGTAGGGTGTGGATGAGAATGCTAATAGTTTGACATAAGTAAAATACATTTATTTAGAAACACTATTGTTTTTCTTGTCATTGGGAATTTTTTAAAAGGAAGACTGACCATATGTCAAATGACTGAGGTCCTTGGTAGGGCTTAATTGTCTGATCCTGTGGTAGTATCTTCACCAAACTGATATGTCAGACTGAACCATACGAAATAGCCAATTTTGTAAAAACTGTCAAAAATGAGCAATTTCATATGGTTCACCTTAATAGTTTATAGTAACAAGGACAATTAATCTAGGATCATATCACTAAATGCTTAAATATATGGAAATGCATAGTTTGTAACTTGAGTTTTAAATATGCATATGTAAGTATGCTAAATATTTATAATTTTTCAGAAAGAAATAATGTCTACCACTTTACTCTTGATTCCCTCAGCATTTAAATATAGCTGTACAAAGAACAATCTGTTTATATTTGATTTATATGTGTTCTGAATTTTTCTTCATAGATGTCTGTTTTCTAATATTTCCTACTTAGATAGCAAACTCTTTGAAAAGAGGGACTATTCTTTTGTTGCTTTATTTCCAGTTCAATGTTCTGCACACAGAAAGCTTAAAATGATGCTGCACATATTGTTTATCTAAAGTGCAACTAATTAGCAGTGAGACTACTCACAGGCATTTGTGGTACAATTTAATTTTTTCTCTGTACTTCTAAAAAAAGTAAAACATTGATATTTATATTTCTCCAAATTCTATTCTTCAATGTACAGTGGTCAAAAATACAATTAATTAAAGTACAATACTTTCACCTGAGAGAGCATTCCAACATAAGATATAAATTCAGCTAATGAACACCCAGTATACGTTATGTTATTGAGGTTCAATAAACAACTTTTTCAAAATCTAGCTTTAAAATAAATTGTGTTATACACTTTTATGCCAAAGAATGTTAGGGTGTATTGTGTTTTTCACCATCATAACTAGCGTGGATCATGAGTGTGAACAAGAGAGATTGTTCTCTGATTGTAATCATAGACCTAACAATGACACAGATTTACTAATTGAACCAGAACAGCTTCTTTCCTGTTCACTTTCGTAGCTGATCAAATGGACACATCCTACCTAATACATTTTGAGAAATTCTGTTCTGACAGTTGCTGTACAACAAACCACCACAAAACTTAGTGCCTTAAACAACAATCACTTTATCATTATCTTCATGATTCTGGGCTCAGCTGGAAGATTCTTGCTCAGGTAAATTAGACAGTGACAGGCTAGAATCACTGAGTGCCTGAGCTCTGATGACTGAAACATCTGAGGGCTGGAGTAGGTGAGTCTTTTTGCTTTCTCTACCTCTCTCCGTCTGTCTTCCTTTCTACGTGGTCTTTCCACCATCATGAATCAGGGTTGCAAAGTGACACAACCTAAAGAAGAGACAGCCAAGCAAATGCTGTATCATGTTTTATAGCCTAACTAAGAAGTCACAAAGTGTCACTTTTTTCATATTTTATTAAGCAGTGTAGCCACAAATGCCCTCTCAGTTTGAAAGGGAGGACACACTAGAGTCTACTGCATGAACAGAGAATAGAAACACTCTGGAATATAATTATATTTTAATTTTCTTACTGATTGTAATTCAGGTTTGTATTATTTCAAACATTAACTGAGACTAAAAATATCATTGTGGCCATTTCTGAAAAGTACAATCTGTCACAAAAGCTGTAAGAATCAAGTATTGTTATACCCTTTATGATAGTTTTATAGTGAGAATTTTGTAAAGTCAATCTACGGTAAGTGTTTTACTATAGCACATATTTTATGGGCTTTGCATAACTAATTATGAAGTGTAGGAACACATGAATACAAAGAAGTGTACACACATGCACAAGCTGTTAACTCAATAGTATGGTTGTCTGAAATCTTAAGCCAAAAATTAAAGACACAAGGATAAACAGGTGTTTCTTTCATTTTTAATAAAAATCTCCATTCTTTTCACTTGATCATTTATTCTGCTCTAATAAATATTTTCAGCCAATTTTTTGCTCTAGTTAATCCAGAAGTTTCCTCTGCAGCATTTTTAACACCGCTTAAAACATCTGCAAGTCTTTCTACTCCCTTAGTACTTCATCTCTTTTCTTTGTTTAGAAGCTGACTTGTAAACACTATTCCATCTGTGAATACTAAAACATTTTCTTGTAACCCAGTTTTTCAACAATTTTTCTACTTTGATCATTATATTAAAAATATAGCTCCAGTGCATAACCTTTGGTCTCTGTGTTCTAAAGTTTACTTTTTCCCCTACAAAAGCAGTGGCTCTTATGTTCATTTGTCCTATTATTGTTCATGTTAGTCTTTTTGACTCTATAATACTTATGTTATTCATTTATTCAAATATTGAAAAGACAGTAAGTATAATATGACTTGGTATGTGGCTTGAAACCAAAAACTTTGAAGTTTTCTGCCTAACCTTGGAGAATTTTACCAAATAAAAGAAAACCATTGAGCAGACATCATCAAAATGGCAGCATGAGAGGAACTCCTGGAAAACTCCCTTGGAAAGTACAACAAATTGAACAACTATAATTCAACAAAGGAATCCCTATACACCACACAAGCATAGCTGAGAGACCCACTCACCACATCGACATACTTGAAGGTGGGCAAAGAGGGGTGAATTAGGAAGGAGGGAAGGAAGAAGGGCAGAGATGAGGCCTGGAGCTCACCCTGGTCCAGAAGAGAGAGGGAGGGAGAAGGCAGCAGGTGAGCAACTCAAAGTACCCACTGTCCTAGGAGAGAGGGAAGATAGAGACAGACTCTGCATGTCGCACCCCAAAGCATACTCCCACCCTGTGAGAGAGGAGTGGAAAGGCAGCATGTGTACCTTCTCTGGCCGTGACCATTCCCCTGAATCTTCTCTTTATCATTTTTTTGTTTGCTTGTTTGTTTTTGTTAAATTTACTGGGATGACATTGATTGGTAAAAAATACATACGTAGGTCCCAGGTGTACAATTCCACATTATATTGTTTATGTATTGCATTCTGTACTTACCATCACCTAGAGTCAGTTCTCTTTCCATCACCATATATTAGATGCCCCTTCCCTATGACCCCACCACCTCCCCACTTACCCTCAGGTAACCACTAAATTATTGACTGTGTCCATGAGTTTTTGTTACTTTGTTACTTTTAGTCTTATATTTCACCTTTAAGCTAGTCATATGTTTCTTGATTTTTTTCAATTTGACTTATTTTCTTAATATGATCTTCTCAAGGTCCATTCATGTTCTCACAAATGGCTGTATTTCATCTTTTCTTATCTCTGAGTAGTTATGTAAATGTACCAACAACTTCATTATCCAGTCATCTGTCAAAGGAGAGTTTGGTTGTTTCCATGACTTGGCCATCATGAACAGTGCTGTGATGAGCATTGGGGTACATGTATCTAGCCAACAAATTCAAATATCTCTTTGTCTTAAACCAAGAATGTCCAATCTTTTGACTTCCCTGGACCACACTGGAAGAAGAATTATCTTGGGCCACACAGAAAACACACTAACCCTAATAATAGCTGATCAGTTAAAAAAAAAAAAGCAAAAAAAATCTCATAATGTTTTAAGAAAGCTTATGAATTTGTGTTGGGCCACCTTCAAAGTCATCCTGGGCTGTATGTCGTCCACAGGCCATAAATCAGACAAGCTTGTGTTATTAAACTGAGTCTATTTCATGATTGTAACTATTTTTTTAGATGGTGTATCACTTTTTTTTATATTGATACTTAAATTCTTATATTATAGTACAGGTCTTTTTATTGTTATGTTGATTGGGGAGATATTGGTTAGTAAATATTACATAGATCTAGGTGTACAATTCTACAGTACATCATCTATCTGTTATATTATGTATTCACCACTGAGAGTCAGCTTTCTTTCCATCACCATATATTTAGCTTCCCCTCTCTCCTCTCCCACACACCTCCCAATTTACCCTCAGGTAACCACTAAGCTATTGAATATGTATATGAGATTTTGTTTACTTGTTGCTTTCAGTTTTATATTCTACATATGAGTGAAGTCATATGGTTCTTGACGTTTACTGTCTGGCTTAGTTCACTTAGCATGGTGATCTCAAGTTTCATCCATTTTGTTGCAAACGACTGTATTTCATCTTTTCTTATAGCTGAGTAGTATTCCATTGCATATACATACCACAGCTTTTTTGTACAGTCACTTATTAAAGGGAACTTTGATTGTTTTCATAATTTGGCTCTGTGAATAGTGCTGCAATGAACATTGGGGTACATATGTCATTACAAACTAAGGTTTTCAAAGTTAGAGGGTAGATGCCCAGAAGAGGGATTGCTGGGTTATATGATAGCTCCATTTACAATTTTCTGAGGAACTTCCGTACTATCCTCCATAGCACCTGTATTATTTGCATACCTACCAACAGTGTACAAAGGTTCCTTTCTCTCCACAGCCTCTCCAGCACTTGCTATTCCTGTCTTATTGATAATAGCCATTCTAGTAGGAATAGCTAGTAAATTTGAGTACTTTTTCATATATCTGTTGATCATTTGTCTTCATAGGTCAAATATCTGTTTAGTTTTTCTACACATTTTTTCCATTGGATTGTTTGTTTTTGGTTGTTGAGTTTTATGAGTTCTTTATATATTCTAGATATTAGTCCCTTATTAGAGTCATTGCTTGCAAGTTTTTTTCAATTGGCTGGTTGCATCTTTGCTTTATTGATGGTTTCTTTTGTTATGAAGCTTTTTATTTTGATATTGTTCCATTGACTTATTTTTGCTTTTGCTTCCCTTGCCTTTGAGGTCGAGTACATAAAGTCGTCCTTGAATGCAAGGTTTATAAGTTTAGTACTGATGTTTTCTTCTATACTATTTATTTTTTTGGTTCTTATATGGAGGTCTTTTATACATTTCAGGTAATTTTGGTATATGGTAACAGATCATAATTCAGATTCATTCTTTTACATGTGATTTTTGAATTTCCCAGTACCATTTACCAAAGAAGCATTCTTTTCCCCACTGTATATTTTTCCTCCTTTGTCAAAAATTATCCATATTTCTGTGGGTTTATTTCTGGGTTGTTGATTCTGTCCATTGTCTGTATGTGTTTTTCTGCAAATACGAATCTGTTTTGATTATTGAGGTTTTGTAGTATAGATTGAATTCAGGGAATGTGATGCTTTCAGCCTTGTTCGTTTTGTATAGGTTTGCTTTGGCAATTTGGAGTCTTTTGTGGTTATATACTGACCTGATGATGTTATTATCTATTTCATGAAAGAATGTCTGTGGGATTTTTACGGGATTTGCATTAAGTATATCTATTGCTTTGGGTAATATGGACATTTTAACTGTGCTGATTCTTATGATCCATGAACACAAAATATCTTTTCATTTCTTTATGTCTACTTCAATTTCTTTTAATAGTGTCTTATAGTTGTCTGTGTATAAGTCCTTCACATTCTTTGTTAAGTTTATTTCTAGATATTTTATTCTTTTTGTTGTGAGTGCAAATTATATTGATTTTCTCATTTCTTTTTTCTGCAGTTTTTTTGTTGGCATAAAAAAAAATGCAATTGATCTCGAGCTCAAAACCAGCACCCAAGAAATACTAAAGGAGACTATCCAACCTGAATCAAGAAATCAAAATAAATGGAGAAAAGTTGGGACAACAAGAAAATAAAAGGGAAAGAAGAAATGGATACAGGATATCCTCATATATCAATCATCACCCTGAATGTAAATGGACTGAATTCACCAATAAAGAGGCACAGGGTGGCAGACTGGATTAAAAAAACAAAATCCAACTATATGCTGCCTACAAGAGACACACCTCAGCCACAGGGACAAACATAGACTCAGGGTAAAAGGATGGAAAACTATACTCCAGGCAAATGGCAGTCAGAGAAAAGCTGGAGTGGCCATACTGATTTCTGATGAAAAAGACATCAGAATAAAACAAATAATAAGACATAAAGATGGACATTACATCTTGATAAAAGGGACAATACAACAAGAAAACATGACACTCATCAATATATATGCTCCGAATCAGGAAGCACCAAAATTTATAAAGCAACTACTAACAGATCTAAAAGGAGAATTTGACAAAAATACAATTATAGTAGGGGATCTAAACACCCCCTTGACAACATTGGAC
>PVKE010035192.1:0-17004 GCA_004027555.1 Craseonycteris thonglongyai | reverse complement strand
GCTCCTCCCCCCTATCCTGGTAACCACCAAACCATTGAGTGTGTCCATAATGCTGGTGCCCTCTCCCACCTTCCCTCCCTCTCTCCCTCCCTCCTCCTCCCCCTCCCTCTGGCAATCACCAAGCTATTGAGTGTGTCCATAGGTCTCTGTGTCTTTGTTACTTTCACTTTTATATTCCACCTATAAGTGAGGTCATGTGCAAAAAACATTTCTTAATGCTAGTATAAGGCATGACCAAAAAAACACAAATATATTCAAGAGGAGTTCATTTGTTTAATAGTTAATATTCAGCATATACTAGTTCTTAATCTTCAAGAAGCAGAACAATGCTTTGAGCATATAGCAAATATCAGTTTTACACTTCAAAGTGGCTGGAATCATCATGTTACCTTGAATAATGGGACTAAAACTAGGCAAACCTCAATCCTATGTTCTCACTTTTACTTGACAGCTCAGCACAGCTACAAAAATCACAAAGAAAATCCTCCTAGTATCAAATGATAATAGCTGAGTTTTAACTATAACTATAACAAACATCGATATAGAATCATCTCATCATGCCTTCAACTCCAGAATCTAGGACTTGTCGCATTATCCCCTTCAAGAAAGCAGCTGATTCGCCACAGGGGGCAGCAAAGTTAAGAGAGTGAACAGTAAATAGCAGGAGGTAAAGTGAGGGCAGGAAATGTTAATAGGCTGGGTAATGAGCCATGAGTATCAGAGAGAAAAGGACAAAGTCTCAATTAATGAATCAAATCAATAAAAAGATCATGCTAAACTAGAGACTCTCAGCCCTGGCTGCACAGTAGAATCACCCCAGGAGCTTTTAAAAATATGAATGCCTGAGTCTTACTTTACAGTATCTTGAGGGTGGGACCCAGGCATTGGCATTTTTTAAAGCTCTCCAAGTGTAGAGCCAGGGTTGAGAACCAGAGTGCTATAACACAAAAATAAAAGTCATATGGTGATGGAAAGAAACCTGACTATGGGTGGTAAGCACATAATGCAACACATAGGCAATGTATTATAGAATCATTGGAACCAATGGAATTTTTACTAGTAACCAATGTTATCCCAACAAATTTAACAAACAAACAACAACAAATAAAAACAGATTAAAAATAAAACAGAAACTGTTTTCAGAAAAAAAATGTCAGCTAGTCTCTATCCCCAACTTTTTACAATTTAACAAGTTAAAAATCAAAATAATAAAGCACAAGAATCTGTTTCCCAAATGTATTATTTTTGTTGGTAAACCTATCTTTTTCATCCAAAGAGGGATAATAACTCATTAAGGACAAATACATCTTTGTGATTTTACCAAGGGGAAATGTTATTCTTAACAGTAAAAATAATTAACCTGAAGTTCAAAGGGGTTTAACAACTAAGCCCAAAGCAGATGAGAATCATCAATGATGCAGGAAGACAATTCAAGCCCACTATTTACAGGTGAGGCTATATCTCAATGATCACACTATTTTACTAAATACATTTTATTAGATTATCACTATTTAACTGGAAACTCCCTAAAATAATCCAAAATTCAATTAAGAATCAGAGAAGGTAATAAATTGAGGGGAAAAGAAATATGACCCTAAACAGGAACTCTGAATATGCTAAATGGACACTCTATCAACTTGTCTAAAAAGTATATCCTGAGAACAGTTTTAAGAAATTAAAAAATAAGTCTTCCTTAAGAAATTACATTACTTCCAGAAAATAGTCCTAAAATGACTGAAATGTCATACCCCTTTGTAAACAAACATTTTTGGGGGGGAAGCTGGGATGGCTCAGCAGGTTAAGTACTCACTTTGCAGCCCCGGAGGCCAAGGATCGAATCCTGGGCCCGCCCCGGCCCATGCAGACCCATATGCTGAACTGAGGTGTGCCTCCAGTTCAGTTCTTGCAGGAGCCTATGTGGGAGGCTCCCAGCCCAGTTCCTGCCCAGCCCTGTGCCCACCTGTGGAGTGAAACCATATGGAAAACTAATGCTGTCAACTATGGAGACTGCTCTGGGCCCTCCCCCTTCTCTGTCTGTCTGTCTGTCTGTCTGTCTGTCTCTCTGTCAAAAAACAATAAAAATAAATCTTTATAAAAACAAAAAGCATTTTTCTTAATATATTCAGATGAATTTCAACCTCAATTACAAAAAAGGGTTTTGGGTTTAGATGGAATGATACTAACTTTGAGAAGATCTACAAACCCTAAAAGTTGAGTGAATAGTGTTTTCCCCCAACAAAAACGTTAAGATAGTTGTGAAACTTCAGAGCATGTCGGGAGCTCTTGTTCTAGTTACCCTAAAGCGACCACAATATCTCAAGAGAAAAGAAAACCATCTCCCCACCCCTCAAAAGGTAAGCGTGGCACTTCAAATCAATGACACTGTTACTGGCCTCCATATTTCCAGTAGGAGCCAGTTTCTAAAAATATAACAACAAAGAATCTGACTGATACTTGGGAAGTTCTTCACCTCATCTGAAGTGGATTGCAATCTCAAAACCAGTTTCACTGTTCTTTGTTGTTTACAAGCTATCTCCTATGAGAAATGTACATCTATATAATTCTACTGGTTAACTCAATTTCTTGGCTTGGTAAAAACTTCTAACTACAGCTTTTAATATATTAAAGAGTTTGACTTCACTACCCTATTTCCACCTCCACACTTAACTAAAAAATTTTAGAGCTTCACTTCACATATATCATATCTGAACATTGATTATAAGTGAAATCATACCTAAGTACACTAAGAAAGTTTGCTATTTATGTGAATCCTTCATTTTAAAAAAATGTTTTTAATCTGGATTTTAAACTATCAAAGAGAATGAAAGCTAACATTCTTTCACTGCCCATTTTAAGGCACTTTAACTACATTATTTTACTTTAATCCCCACAATCCTGGGGAGATAAAAAGATATTATCCCCATTTTAGAGATAAGGAAAACAACTCAAAAAGATTTAAAATTGTCATTGACCCAGAACTGATCCCAATAACCCAACTCTTTGTATCATACTGTTTCAAATTTTCATAAAGTTGGTTAACAGCAAAATATTGAAGTCATTTGACCTGGGCACTAGTGTCAGTTGCAACACCATCCAAATAATCACAGGCCTGAAACTAAACTGTTTAAGCCTCAATTTTCTCCTCGATAAAATAGAAATAATACTGGTCTTACACAGTTACTAGGGTGACCCAGTGAAACATATCTGTAAAAATAATAAAGTGAGCTGTGGACTGACACAACAGTAGGTGTGAAATCTTAGTAGGTGTGAAAAAGCAAGGAATATCAAGGATTAGGAGCTACACACCTCTGGACTGTTTCACTTCTTATGAGCAATACTGTTTCTATAATTCTAAAAAGTATAAAGTAATTTTTAAATGTCATATATTATATAAATGTAAGGCATCTACTACTTTACCAAACCAATCCTTCAGGGACTAACAATAAGTTAAAGAGACTGAAAACTTCTTATTGTAACAGATTTCTTTTTAAGAGAAGTTAAAAGTCTCCTAACTTCTGGTTACCAGAAGAAAAGTTCAAGACAGAAAAATTAAGTCCTATACTGACATAAATTTGATACAGAAAAAAATGAGTAAGATACACCTACTTTTGTTTTCTAATGCTCAGAGTCGCTTACAGAATTAACATAACATACTTAAAAAGTGTTTAAACAATGTTTAAAGCTATACAAGATATTTTAATAAGCTTCTCATTAAAAAGAATCCTTTCAACAAGGCTTGTTTATTAAATACTTTCTGTAACAGAGCAGAGAATTTACTCTGAATGTTTTCACCAGTAAAATCCTGCAACTCACTTACTAAATGATTTTGTACAAATAAAACTTCTTACAGATGAAAAAGTTGGATTATTTTGTTAATCCTTACCCACAGTGTGCTGAGGAAAACAGCCAGCACCTTTCCAATTTAGACCCATGTGGACAAAGTGTAACATAAGCAGGTTGGTATAAACACTTGAAAGATCTTGGATGCTCACAGATATATCTGAATCACTCCACAGTAAGATTGTATTTCAGAGCAGGAAGAAAAATTCTCTTTCATACACATACTAAAGGAGTTTCCACTGTAAGGCCACAAATGGAAAAAATTGACAGAAAAAGCACACAGCGCTGTGGTATCAAGCACACTGCCAAAGTACTGAGTGAAGCAACCGAATTTTTTTTAAAAAAAATCACTTTTCAAGTATTTTGGCATCTGGAGTAAAAGTAGTTTTTCCTATTAGTGGGTAATCCAAGTAAGGGTCTCATTTTCCTCAATGAAATTTGCATAAATTTAGATTGACTACATAACTTTCCTTATAAAGAAAATGTTTCACACAAAATTTATAGAATTAATCTGAAGTCCTATTTTTCTTTTCTTCTCTAATCGTGAACAAAATACTATAAATAAAACATTCAATGGCACCTTCAACTTGTCAAACTATATACCATATAACTTAGATGATTACTGACATTGCATATTGTTGCCAGGCTTTTAAAAACAAAATGTATTAAAGCTGTATCTCCTGACTTGAATCAACCATGTTAAATATTCAATTATATTTATTAAATAAAATATTACAATAAGGACACTACTAAGGAATAACAATACCTCACTGAAAAAGCAAATTAAACATGAAAAAACACTAGCACCCAGCCTTCAAACTGTAAAAATAATTAAACAATTTAATGAAAAAAAAAAAATCAATATACATTATGGTATTGTAATTAAGTTTAGAATTTTAAATCCATGAATAGCAAGTCAATGTCCTAATAGGTAGGATGATATTCTTTTATAGCTATGACATCACTCAAGAATCAGTCTTGGCAATGCCTATCATTGTGGTTTACCATTGACTACAATATGTCAATGTTAACAATTTTTGTATGCTAAAAAGCGAAGGATAAATGCAGTAACACAGGCTATGCATATCTTAACTAAAACCTTTGCAGTTTGATTCTGGCTGTGGGATGATCTTGATTTAAAAGCACCCCAAGAGGCAGGGCCATGTAGGGTTTGAATGGGGTTCCAGAGCTATTGTAGGTCAACTGTGATTTGATCTGGGGTTTTCTTTCAACTCCTAGCCAAAGTAAGGCTGGATTCATAGGCCCAAAGACAAATCCGAATCAGACTGGTCTTGAGGATGAAATGGGCTGAAAAATCTGCTAAACATTATCTATTTTAGTATAAACCTTGAACTTCCTGGCCTTAAAGAAGATAATCTAGATTTCTATTATGTTTCTTTCGTCGAAAAATTGTTTTAAATATCTAGGAGCATTATCATCTTGTTCCATAATTTTGGGCTCATGAAAAGCAAAAACAATGAAATAAAAATTTAAAAAGTAATTCACAAGGAATAAACTAGAACATCAGGAAGCAATTTTTTAAAATCCTCTAAACTTAAGTGAGAAAGGTAAGTGAGCCAAAAGGAGTGTCAAGTTCTCCTTGCCAGGCATTAGGCACGGATACCAATTTGAATTACTGTACGAACCGAATCACTGCTTGGCAAACGAAGTCCCCATTTCATTGCAAACCAGAACTAGCTATTCCTTTATACGTCGCCAAATTTACCGTGTATACCTTCTCAGACAATAAAGTTTTTAAGTCTTTCCAGTCTCTAGGGCAAAGAATAACATTTAATAAACCTAACAACCCAGTTAAGAAGACATTACACTGATCATCAGATATTTTAGGCTTTTTCTTTATAAATAAATCTAAGGGCCAGGTAACTCTTAATCATAGTTTGCACTGAGATTCCTGATCTGTATGACTCTTGGAAACAATCAGTGGAAGGGAGTTGAGGAGAGGGTGGGTGCAGACGCTTATAATAGAAAAAGTAAAGGACTAGCTAAGAATGTCCAAAGAGAGCAGGTGGGTTTCGGGAAAGTGAAGGTCGGAAGGGAACACAGGTGGTTACATAAAGCAAGATGGGAAACACAAGTCTGGGGGACGAGGGAAGAAGTCGACCTCGCGGGGCGCACGAGGTGGGAATTGCAACCTTGCGGGCAGGTGAGCGAGCGCACAGGTGGCGAGAGTGGCTGCAGATGCGGAGTTAAAAGGGGAATCCAGGAGAAGAAAAGCAGCGAGACTCCTAACTGCAAACCTGTTGGACTCAAGGGGCGGAGGGGGCACGTGGGGAACACGACTCGCACTCCGAGCCCCCGCTGGGCAGAAGGAACCCCAGAAGGAAATGGCTCTGCGGGTGCGCGGGGCGAGCCCCTGCGCTCCCCGCCCGGGCTGCGCCCTCGGGGGGTTACCTTTGAGCTGGGGCAAGGGGTGCAGCTCCGCCTGGCTGCCCTGGCTGCGGAACTGCGACGAGCCCTGGGAGCGCTTCTGCCTCTGCGCCTTGCGCACCGATTTCCGGGTGAAGCCGTCCACTTTCTCCGAGGCCGAGATGGCGGCGCTGGCAGCCCCCGCCGCCGGCGGCGACGACGACGACGACATCTCCGCAAGCCCTGGCGCTTGGCAGCTCCGGCTGCTGCTTGCACGACACGGGCCGCGGCAGGAGGAGGAGGCGGGGGGGAGGCGCGGAGCGCTCGCGCCCCTCCGCCCCGAGCCCCCGGCTCCCGGGCGCCGCCGAGCTTCTCCTCGCCGCCCGCCAACGCCTTACGGCCGCATCTCCAGGGCCGGAGGTGCTGGGTCCCCGCGGCGCGGCGGGGCTCCCGGAGGCAAAGGCGGGGGTGGAGCGGGGTGAAGAAGTTGTTGACTCCGGGCGCCGAGGGCGGGTGCAAGGGAGCCTGAAGTTTAGGCAACTAAGGCGAGGGCGCCGGGGTGCGGACGCCGAGCACGCCGCTCGTCCCTTCCGCCCAGGTTGCCAGCCGGCCGGCCGGCCAGCACCTCAGTAGCCGCTACCAGCGCAGCCCGCCTTGCACGGAGCCTCCTCGCTAGGCGCTGCCATCGCGGGTCCCCTCCGATCCGCTGCCACCGCCACGGTGCCCGCTCTTCCCTGCCAGCGCCAGCCTCACATCTCCCGGGGCGCGGTGACCCGCCGCCCCGGCTCTGGGCGCGCACACTCGCGCTCCTCCGGGTGCTGAGCGGTCCGAGCGCCCGTCCCCCACGCGCCCTTCCGCCGCCCACGGAGAGCCCCCAGCCAGCGTCCGCTACAACTTGAGAAGGTGGCGGGGACGCGCACAGGGAGGGGGAGCGTGCGTGTGCGCGCGCGCCGGGGCGTGCGACCCGGGGGCAGGGCCTCGCGGGGGGTGGGGAGGGAGGAGATTGACAACTTCCGCGGGGTCCCTCCTGGCGCTTGGACGCGCGGGAGGCGGGGACAGCGTAGGGGATGGGCAGGCATGCCAGCTCCCTCAGCCAAACGCAGGGCTAAGCGGTGAGGCGTGGCCTCCTGGACAGTTTCTCAAACGGGAAGGTTAGGCAGAGAGATGGGGGCGTGGTTGTGTGACAGACTTTGGTCATAGCCAATCATAAGTGAAGATAGCAAGCGCGCAGGGCCGCTCGCGTCACAAGAGCGCAGTGAATTTTCTTGGGAGGGGAAGTGTCCCTCCACCAGTTAGCACTTAGTCACGCCTGCGCGACAGCTCTAGGCAATAATGGCCCTCCTGACAGCCTCTGAGAAGACCAGAAAACTAGAAGGGTTAGTTTAGAAAGCAACATAGAATGCTTCCCTTCCTTATCCTCTCTGCTGGCCAATGAAGGACTGAAGCGACTAGTGGGGAGCTTGAGGCATGGGGCAGAAAGAGCGCCAGCTGTTAAGTCACTGAGAAGGGGCAGAGTAAATGTGGGGAACCACAGTGTGATTGATGGGCAAAGGAGCCTCGGGGAATCGGAGCGAGATCCTGGACTCTTGGACCGGCCTTGGAGCCTCAAAGGCGCTAATGCGCGTGATTGGTAGTTGCAGAGAAAATTTGTAGTTCTCCAAGTGGCTCAGGCGCCGCAGTTCCCGAGAACTGTTCTCCCACCAGGTTGGGGCAATCTAGCATCTGCTTTCTCCAAATCTACACCCGCCAAGAAGAGGTTTCTCATTTCAATTTAGAACCCCACTAATTTTCACCCCTAATTCAGCCAAAGGCCTTCAACTACTTCGACAGACCGAATACAAATTTGTTGATCAGTGGTTTGTGCATTGGGGGCTTTCCATTTACTCTTATGGGGCTCTCTTGGAGATTCCGTTTAGATTTTAAACTTATTCAGGACAAGGACTGGCCATCTAATTTTTGTGCAGTTTTCCATGTAACGCAATGCTTAATAAAAATATTTGAGCTGATGTGTCAAATGGGAAGTAACGCAAAGGGGAACCAGATGTTATTTCTACCATATTATAAGACCCTCACTACCCAAAGTACAGAAAGTACTAAACAAAATCCAGAAATTGATTTGTCATTTACGTGAAAATGGTTAGCTTAATCACTTGCACAATAGAAAGTACAAAGATCGTTAAGCCTAAATGTAACCTGTAAAATAAAAGTAAGAGTTGAACAGTCTGTCTCCCTTTGGCTTGACAGTTTTGCAGTGGTGGACCCAAATCTCCATTGCTCTTTGGGGAGCTCTAGACCTTTACCCTTCCACACCATTAAAATAACTGCCATCTATTTAAGCAAAACAAGCTGAAGCGTATGTACAGAAGATTTCATCTTTGGGTGGGAAGTTGGATTCTAGATGCAGAACCAAACTTACTATCTTAAAGTATATCCTTCCTCAGATTCGCTGAGTGGTGAAATGGTACACAGTTCTTGCAGCCAAGGGGATTGGAACCTCAGCATCACTGACACCTTTTTCTTTCTCATCCATTCAAGTTCCAGACCATGTTGATTGACCTCCAAAAATGTTCAGACTAGGCCTTCTTTATATCTTGCACAGCCTACCGCCACATGTAGTTCAGGGTTTCAAAGCACCACTTTTAATTTTTCCAAAGAAGACGTACAGATGGCCAGCAGGCACAAAAAAGATGTTCAGTCTCACTGATTACTAGGGAAATGCAAATCAAAACCACAATGAGATATCACTTCACACATGTTAGAATGGCTGTCATCAAAAAGAAAAAACAAGTGCCTGAGAGGATGCAGAGAAAAAACCCTTGTGCACTGTTAGTGGGAATGTAAATTAGTGCAGCCACTATGGAACACAGTATATGATTCCTCAAAAAAATTAAAAATAGAACTCTCATATGATCCAGCTATTTCACTTGATTATCTGGAGTATGAAAACACTAATTTGAAAAGACACAGGCAGGTGCGTGTTTATTGCAGCTTTACAATAGCCAAGATACAGAAACAACCTAAATGTCCATTGAGGGGTGAATGGATAGAGAAGATGTGAGATTATATATATAAATTTTTATCTATTATATATACAATGGAATACTACTTAGGCATAAAAGGTGAAATCTTGCCATTTGTGACAACCCAAGTCGACTTTGAGGGTATTATACAAAATGAAATAAGCCAGACAGAAAAAGGCAAATAGAGATGATTTCACTCATGTGGAATATAAAACTAAAATAAAATAAAACAAAACAAAAAACAAACACACTCAGAGGCAGACAACAGATTGGTGGTTACCAGAGCGGATGGGTGTGTAAAGGGAAGGGTGAAATGGGTAAAGGGAGTCAATTGTATGGTGACAGATGGAAACTAGACTTTATGATTATCGCAAAATTCTTTTTCCTTAGCTGTGAGGTCTTTTGCTCCATCTAAGTGAGTTGCAATCATAAATGTCAGATAACCCCTGTCATACTCAATCCTCTTGTCCTTGTAGAATGGGTCTAAAAATCCTGATGTTGGCAAACTCTCTACATTTTAATTTAACCTTGCAAGCATTTTTTTCAAGTGCCTCTTATGTGCCAGGCAATATGCCTGGTACTAGGAATGAAAAGATAAATAAAGCATGGATTTTAAAATGTAGGGAGGAGGGACAACATAAATGATTAAAGACTATAGCACGTGTTCCTCATGGTGTGTGAAAACAGTGGAAAGAGGTCAAATTTGGCTTGGATGAAAGAGTCAGAGAAAATTGATCAGGAAAGTAAGGCTTGAAGTGAGTCTTGAAACAAAACAAAGTTTTGGATAAGACCAAAATAGAAACAAAAACAAAAGAAAACTTCCCATGTAAGAAATTAGCTTACCCACATTTCTTTATCACTGACAATATTTCCATGTCTCAGTCAATGAATCTACTTATTCCACCCAATATGTTACCAAAAATTTTTTCCATTAAAACAGTAGAATATTCATACTACACCTTGTGTCAGAATTTGAACCAGAAGTGGATGGACAAAGAAAAAGCAGACATTAAATTCAATATATGACTGCCTTCTGGGTATAATCTGAGAAGTGATGGCAAAAATACTATGTGGTTCCTTAATGTCCCACTGGTATACAAATTTTATATAGATCTATAAGTGGTTTTTCTCTTCCTCCTGGAGGAAGCATCTAGAATGGGGCTGTCCAGACTTTTGGCTTCCTTGAGCCACATTGGAAGATGAAGAAGTGTCTTGGGCCACACATAAAATAACACTAACACTAATGATAGCTGATGAGCTAAAAAAAAAAAAAATCTCAAAAGTATCTCAGAATGTTTTAAGAAAACTTACAAGTTTGCGTTGGGCTGCACTCAAGGCCCTCAGGCTTCAGGTTGGACAAGCTTGATCTAGAAGGTTTTGAGTCAGTCTCTGTCTTAAAATACCCAGTTGCTGCATGGCGATGATGTGTTCTTTCTTATTTGCTTACTATTTTAGCTCAAACCTTCAGAAGATAATTACTTTGAGAATCCAATAAATCAACCTTACATCTCCAATGTCCAGTGGTGTTTATGGCTTGAAAAAGCAGTATACAGAATTTTCAGGAATTACTGAACTGGATATTTTCCAGTGTTTTCAGATTCTAGCCTTTAACTTCTATACCAAAGGATATAACGTTTTGAAAAATGTGTGTGTTGGTGGGTGTGTATAAATATAATCACCACCATAAATTTAACACCTACTATGCACTAGACACCAACCCTAGTTAAAACAGATCAAATGAGATCCTTTGTGTGACACTCCTTTTGATTCCCTTGGGAGTTTGGTTCCAGTAACTTTTGTCAGGTTCAGGAGCAATATATATATATATTTGTAGTATTGCTGGCGTCCTCTGTTCTTCTGTTGTAAAAATTAGTGGATTTTCAAACTCTATGTATTCTTCCTGGACATGGGCTTTCACAAAAAATGAAATTAAATGGATTGGACTGTCACTACCATACCATACCATGAGCTTGCCCGGCACTTTACAAATTTTGTGTACCGGTATGTGGAATTATGAAGTCCTGTTACCTAGAAGGAAAATGTGATTAACACAAGATGTAATGGTGCTCAATGTTTCTTATTCATTCATTCAAAAAATATTCATTCACCTCCTATAATGTACCTGGCCCATTCTAAGTGCTTGAATGAAACAAGTCTGCTTGCATGGATCTCACCATCAGTGGGGAAACCTTCACAATAATTGAAGTTCAACTAGGGAAAGAAAAATGGGAGTATGCAACAGAGAAAACTGTTGCACATACAGATGTCCACAGATGTTTAGGTAACCAATAGGGTGACCAAATTTTCTTGGTTTTTCTAGGGGTTTTCCAAGTTCTAGCACTGAAATGCCCCTGTTCCTGGTCTGTCCTGTCCTGGGTACAGGACAACTGGTCACCCTATGAACCAAACAAGCAACATCTACTTACTTTGCCTATTAAGAGCAAGGCAGATGGTAAATGTTACGGTCTCAACCCTAAGGGAGTATGAACTCTAGGGAAAGAGATGAAGCACATGTCCAGGGAATGACAACTGCTGATTCAGGACAATATTTGATGAAAGCCAAGAAAGTTTGAGGCGCTCATAGGTGGTGTTTGTGTTGAGGTGGAGGGGACAACTTAAGCTGGACCTGCAGGATCGAGCATAGTACGTAAGTAAAGAAAATGAGATACGGTGAAGCAGAGTGTGTCCAACTGCTTATTGCACGTCTCTCCAACTCTCCAACTCAAAGTATCCAACTGAATACGGTCTGCCACCTCCTCCTCCCTGCTCTGTCTCACTACTTGATATCACCACCCACCAGTTAGTAAAGGGAAGGATGGTGTGAAGACGAGCAGCGCGGGGTGGGGGTGGGGGGGTAGGGGGTAGGGGGTGAGGGTTGGGGGGGGAGTACAGGCATGTACAGAGAGCTTAGAAGATATATTGACTAGAGATGATTTCTGAAGAAGTGGAGGGGGAGAAAGCTGGACAAAGTACATTCATTCACTCACTCAACACAAGTTCGGTGCTTATGGTTGATTGGATGTTTTCTGGCGGGGTTCTGGGGATAGAAAGGAAAAGAAAACACAGGCTTTTCCCTCAGAGAGTCTGGAAAATGAAGCAAAACCAAAACCACCACCACCAGCAACAACAAAAACAACCCACAAACCACCATAGAGAGTGTAATAAATACTGTGGCAGAGGTAGGCACAGAGGAGGAATGCAGAATCTATTGGGTGGGGAATAAGAAATGCGTTCAAGAAGAAGCTTTGGATTTGACAACTGAAGAGCTTTAAGGAGTTAGGAAAAGAAAGAGACGCTGTTACAGGAAGTGAGAACTGACGGGATTGTGGTTTGAGTCTTCTGCAGGGGGCAGGGGATGAAACAGGGTAGGTCACAAAGGGCTTTGTGTGAGGTTATCGGACTTTATTCTCTAGCCAATGAAATGCTGAAAGGTTTTAAATGGGAGAGTGGCACAATCCAATTCCCATTCTAGAAAAATTTTATTGTTGGCAGTGTGGAGGATGAACTAATTAGAGAGGGCAAGGCCAGTGAGCCACAAGAGAAATATTGGGAGCTGGTAGAAGGCATCTGAGGTGTAATGGAGAGATCAGATTTGGGAGATACTACAAATAAAGAGAAGGACGTAGTGGTTTATTGATGGGGGCGGGGGTATGCGGGGACATAAGGGACAGAGAGGAGAAAAGGATGACTCACAGGTATCTGGATTGAGTGACTGGTGGGCAGCAATGACCACTAGTGAGACAGAGAGAGGAGGAATATGATAGACTTAGCAAGGCAGACAATGAAACTGAGAGCTGTGCCCACCTGTGGTGTGAAACTATATTGAAAACTAATGACGTACAACTATGGAGACTGCTCTGGACCCTTCCCCTGCTCTGTCTATCTCTGTCTCTCTTTCTCTCTCTCTCTGTCAAAAACAATAAAAGTAAATCTTTAAAAAAAAATTGGGATGGATGCACTGAGGGATTTAGCTACACCTGTAAAGCTTTATGTATATGTATTTTAGCTAGATGTTGGATTGGTGGGTGTTTATTCTTCTCTACACAGTTTGCATATTGTACTCTCTCTCTCTCTCTCTCTCTCTCTCTCTCTCTCTATATATATATATATATATATATATATATATATATATATGTTTTAGAGAGGAGAATGTAGGGTCTCTTTTTCAAATGGCAAGACTGGGCTGAGGCTTGGGCACTTACAAAAGGGGAAACCCAGATCTGCAGAGAGAACCCTTTGCGGCTTGCACTTGATCCAGCCAGCAGACAGAGTGCCAATGCTTATGCACCAGAGTAGGGATCCCCGAAAAGGAGCTGGCTCACAGAAGAGAAAGAACCTCACGCACCACCCTGCAGGATGCCCACCCACAGGAAAAGTGACGCTGAAGTCACACCAGCAGAGAAAAAGCTAGAAGAACAGATGGGTTGCTAAAACCAAAACAAAGGAAATGCAATCCTTTCGAGTCCTAGGGAGAAAGGAAGTAATAGCTTGTTAGAGACAGCAGGGAAGAAAGTTAGAAAGAGAAGACAGTTCGACTTGTCCAGGAAAAAAAAAAAAAAAAATTTTTTTTTTTTTTTTACTTTAGCAAGAACAGTTTTAGCAATCCACAAAGCACTGCGATGAGGAAACTTCCACTTCCAGATATGAAAATTAACTGGAACTGGACTTGCCCTCTCCCCGGTAAACAAGAAAACTGGGTGAAATGTTTGAAACATTTGTTTTTATTGTACAACACACAGTGCAGGATTGTGGTCCCTGGGAGAAGAGAAATAAATGAAGTGATTCTGTCCAATATCCCTGGCTTTCTGTCCCCAAGCACCATCTAGACCACAAGGAAGGAGGACCCAAGTGGATATGACAATCTTGCTGAAATGAGGACCAAAAGATCAGAGTCTGGGGAGGCCAAAGTAGCTGGAATTTTTGAAGCAGAGTCCTAGAGAAGAGATAGCTATGCAGAGAAAAAGCTCCAGACATCTTGAGTCCCTTGAGTCTTAGGCTGAACAGGACGCTCCCTAGGCTGCAACTCCATGAGATTTAGCAAAGACAACTCCTATGTTGCTGTAAATTATACAGGATCCTGAGTTGGGTGGGAAATATTCACATTCCAACCAGGTAGAATGGAGAGAGAGACCTTGTTGATCCTGTGTGGCGTTCAGAAGAGACCCCAGAGGAATTGTGTGCCCTGAAGTTAGAATTAAATGGCCAACAAACATTTTAAAAACCATTTTTAGCAGGACCTGTGCTTATAACTTCAGTAGCCATAAGATGACTTGGACTCTTACACAAAAAAAGAACCATTTTAAAGTTGGAGAGACAATAAAATAAATCACTATATCAGTTATAAAAAATTTGTTGGAAAAGTATAAGAAAATAAACTAAAAATGATATTTTACAAAAAACAAAAAAGCTCTTCAATGAAGTCACTTCATAATTGCCCATTGAATACAAAATCTTTCCAACTATATCAAAGTTCAATTGCTTCAACTTTTGAAAAATTGCAAGAACTTTCTTCAGCTTTAGAGGAATCATGTGCAATTAATATTTCAAATGTGTTTTGTCTCAAAAGACTTTCAAACTTATGGGAAAAAAAGTCTTATTTCACAGCCTAAAACTCATTGATAAAGACATGGTTGAGTCTTTTACATCTGTCAAAGAAAAACTTCAGCTAGATTTGAAACACAGTTTCCATTGCAATGAAGCGTTCTCCAACTATGTTAAAAGTCTGGATTTATTGAAAACTTAAAGCAAGAAATTGATCTTCTATGGTTCCATTCCTCTTATATGATACATATTGAAGATTTTGGGGTTCAGTTTTCTGAACAGTGTCATGCATGTAGTTGTTAAAACTGTTCCAAATATGTGCAAATGCTATGACTCATCAGCTTGTGGAATTGCAGAAAGAAATGGAAGCAAATCCATGTAATGATCTTGTTCTTTTCCAATGCTCATTGGCTAAGTAGGAAGACCTCTATGCAGATTATTGTACTGTTAACTCTAATTCAAGATTTTTCTTGAAATGAAAGGAATACCTGCCAAATGTTCAATAATCAGACAAAAAGACAGCAGTGTGATTTATGTTTTCTCACTGATATCACACTGCATATGAATGAGCTAAATCTAAAGTTCTAAGGAAGGAAAAATATATTTATGAGATGGCTAGAAGGTACAAGAATGTCTGTTGAAATTAAAATTTTTCATAACAATAATAACAATTTAACACATGTCAACATGAATTAATATACAGGTGATTTTCATTGTAAGCAAGAGCATTATGTAAATTATTTGCAAAAACTAAAAGAAAACTATGACTAACACTATTACTATTAATGAATTTATAGTTGCTTTTACATTTATGTAACATTCCTTTGAATTCAATGTTAATAATACTAAGTTGAACATAAGAGTTAGTGAATTACTTAAACAACTGTGAAACTGACAGGATTTGCTTTAGATTATTTCTTCTAAAATAAAGGAACCAGGTTTGACAATGTGGATGCAAGTATTAAAAGAATAATTTTTGAAACTCAACTCAGTTATTGGAAAATTTTTATGTATGTTTGGAGTAACTTGGGCATGTGAATCTACCTTTTCAACTGTCAGTAGTATGAAATATAAACACAGATCAAATATTTCCGATGCAAATTTAGGCTTTAAATTGAAAAGTACAACAGGTTTAAAAATTCACACTAGCTTTAGAAGATTTCGCATAAAAATATGAAATATATAATTAATAATTTCTATATTGGTTTCATGTTGTATTGATAACATTTTGGAGATATTTGGTTAAATAAATATATTGTTAAAATTAATTGCACCACTTAATATTTTTCTTTTTAATGTGACTACTAAACATGTAAAGTTACAGATGTGCCTCACAATTAATTATATTGTGCATTATTTTTCTTTTCCCAGTTCTATTGAGCTATAGTCAATACACAGCACAGTATTGTATTTTTATAAGCAGGTCTACTCTAGAGTAGTGACTTTAAGAGCAAGCTTGTCCAATCTGCAGCCCAGGATGGCTTCGAACGCTGCCCAATACAAATTTGTAAACTTACTTAAAACGTTATGAGTTATTTTGCAACTTTCTTTTTTTAAGCTGATCAGCTATCGTTAGTGTTAGTGTATTTTATGTGTGGCCCAAGACAATTCTTTTTCCAATGTGGCCCAGAGAAGCCAAAAGGTTAGACTCCCCTGCTTTAGAGGCTGGGCTATGAAACCAGAAACCAGAATTCAGATCTAGTCTCTGATATTCCTTAGTTGTGTGCCTTGGGCAAGTTGCTTACGCGCTCCAAGCTGCAGTTTTTCCCGTCTAAAAGTGGGGGATGACAATAGTTTTCACCTTATGGGGTTGTTATGAGACTATTTAAATAGTGTCTGCCCCCCATTATTATACCATGTGTAATAGCTATTCGTGTTATTATTACAAACCAACTTCTTTCACACACACTATTTAGGTATAAAACGTTTTTATTCATCTCTACTGTGAAATTCCTCCTGCAAGTAGTAGTTCCCTAAACCTGCCTTACTTGGAGCCTCCCTAGGTCTACTCTCTTACCATCTGGACCCAAGGCCCACTTTTTTTTTTTTTTTTTTCACATTTATAGAGAGAAATTATCTTTTTGTCTTCAGTGCATAGTTATTTCTATTTTACTTTTTGACAGATAGAGAGAGAGACAGAGACAGAGACAGCTAGAGAACCGAACTGTGGGAACTCCCCAGTTCAGCACGTGGGTCCTGCCTGGGCCGGAGCCGGGATTCGATCCTCGGTCCTCAT
>PVKE010035191.1:0-17003 GCA_004027555.1 Craseonycteris thonglongyai | reverse complement strand
GCTCGCTTTGAGGCCCCGAGGACCGAGGATCGAATCCCGGCTCCAGCCCAGGCGGACCCACATGCTGAACTGGGGAGTTCCCACAGTTCGGTTCTCTAGCTGTCTCTGTCTCTGTCTCTCTCTCTATCTGTCAAAAGTAAAATAAAAATAAATATGCACTGAAGATAAAATAATTACTCTCTATAAATATAAAAAGATAAAAAAAAAAAAAAATTGAAGGTGTTTCAGTAATGTGATTCCAGATAAGTTTCTTAAATTTAATCAGAATTTTATCTGTTTGTCAAGGTCCACCTCAAATGTACTTATTTTTTGAAGGCTTTCTATTCTTTTCTCTCTTCTCTCTTCTATTTTCTTTTTGCCTCCTAACTTCTCATTTTTCCATATTTCTTTCTCCACTTACCTGTCTTCCTTTTCCCATGCTACCCTTTCATTTTCTTTCCTATTTTCTGCATTTGCCTGTATTTACTTTCTTTCTCATCTTATATACTTTATTTACTTGCCATTCTGGCCTTTCTTTATTGAATATACAAAAACGATCTACCCTCACCTCATAGTAGTGATCTACTGTTGTCTGCCTGTCCTTTCTTGTACTCATTTTTATGAAACCAGGTAGGAATGAAATAAGTTTGGATGGGAGAAATAGAAGTTCATTTTTTAAAAATTGCTATTAAATCTTGTGAGGATTGTTGATTATCTAAGAGGGTGTGAAATATGTTACCATCCTAGTATTAAAATAGTTACGTTAGTATAGCATTCTTGGTTGAATTCTATGAGTTAAATTGAGTATAAATTTGTGATTGACACTTAACAAGCTTTGCTGTTCCCTTTAATTAAATAGACAACAGTTAACATTGATTTTCTCAGTAGAAGACATTTTAAAATAATCAACTTGTTGATGCACTTGGTTTCTATAAGATGCCAGAATTACTTTAAGCTTGAAGCAAAAACAAAAACAAAAACTTGGAAAACTAAATACAAAGGCTTGAAAGCAGTTTGGGATCAGAAATGGTTAGTCTAAACTAGGCGTGTCCAACCTGCAGCCCACAACGGCTTTCAATGAGGCCCAACACAAATTCTTAAAACATTATAAGTTTTTTTTGTTTTGTTTTTGTTTTGTTACGATTTATTTTTATTTTTTTTGACAGAGAGAGAGAGAGATACGGAGACAGAGACAGAGAGAAGGGGAGGGCCCAGAGCAGTCTCCATAGTTGTACATCGTTGGTTTTTCCACATAGTTTCATTCCACAGGTGGGCGCAGGGCTGCACAGGGCAGGAACTGGGCCGGGGTCTCACCCCGGTGAGAACTGAACTGGGGGCACTCCCCAGTTCATCATATGGGTCCGCATGGGCCGGGACCAAGATTCGCTCCTCGGTCCCTGGGGCTGCAAAGTAAGCACTTAACCCACTGAGCCATCTGGCTTCCCCTTGTTTTGTTTTTTTGCAAACCTTTTTGTGTGTGTGTGTGTTTGTTTAACTCATCAGCTAGTTTTAGTGTATCTTATGTGTGGCCCAAGATAATTCTTCTCCCAGTGTGTCCCAGGGAAGCCAAAAGGTTGGACAACCCGCTGTTCTAAACAATTGAAGACATTAAACAGATCCATATTGGTAAATGACAGAAATGATTATATAATAATTCAGTACTGTGTCTAAGCTGAGTCTCCTTAACAGTCCAGTGCTTTGCTGAGCTCATTACCTAGGAGTTTGCTGCATATAAGAGTTATGGACTTGAATTTTTATATTATTACCAGTCAAAGTGGGCTTTTATGGTTCAAGTAGAATTAGTATTATTCAGTTAAATATGAACTCCTGGGGAGCCTACACATTTAGAAAAATTTTAAAACCAACTGTTAGATTAATGTTTAAATACACTACTAATCCTGTTATAAAGGGTACTTGCTTATGAGGTTCTCAGAGCAGAACCTTGAGGTTTGTTGAATAAAACTTAATGGGAATTTAAGCTGGTTTCTAACTGTTAACAGATGTAACATTTAGGAAAACATTTTAAAATTCCATTTAACCAGTTAAAAGTGGTCTGGATAATCATCAAAGATTTTTAAGTTGTACAATCTAGGTTCATTGAAAAAAACCCCTCCTTTTAACCTATGAATTGTGAAAATATTCTTTCCTTAATTGGCATGTGGTCTAGTAAATATGAGCAGTTTTTTCTATGTCACCAATGCTGTGAACAATAAGGCTGATGATTTTCTGATAATGTTTTATTATGGTGGTTACAAGTAATTCTGGAAATAGTATTTTAAGAAATGATTTACTCAGAAGCATCATTTCTTCCAGGAAACAGCTTTTCATATTGGTCTAAAAAGTTCAAGGATATGGCATCCTGTTGGAGTTTTGAGGCACTACTATTTTCAGACCTTGTTTGTGTGCAACATGAGCCATATTGATTTCCAGATCATATGAATTTATTCAAAACAGGATATTGTAACATTCTAGGAGCAGATTGTTCTTAGTTTTATTAAATTTGCTTTGATTATGACTAAGAAAATTGCTTTGAAACAATGATGGCATTATGTTCTAACCCCTTAGTTTCACTGTCAATTATTTAACCCTTTCACATATGAATTAAATGAAATTCCATGTGAGCAAAAAATACTATTTATTTTTCAACTTTGTGTAAGCTTAACAAAGAACATAATGTTTAATAAATAACATAAGGAAATAGCATAATTCAATACTAATAACCAAAATTAATAAAGAATAATTATATAAAAATTAAAAAATAACTCATTCTGTAGCGTATGAAACATTTTGTAACATTCTGGTAAATGAAGAGGTATTAGACATTTTTTACACTGCCAAGTCATTTCGCTTCTTTTATTATTTTTTGAGCACATGTGACATCTCTTTGCAGGATAGGATGTTGCTCTTTACTGGTAGAAAGTATACATTCTGGGAAATGAGCCTAATTTTTGTCCTGTAATCAGCATGGATGCTCACTTTGTGAAGGTCTTCCTTCCACATGTTGGGTATTCAGGTAAAGACAAATTACACAGCATTTCTTCTGCAATATTAAATCAAAACTTTACCAGTGTATACTTTGTCAAATTAGGTAGTTTGGGATGTAGTATATAAGCATTATGAAGTCATATCAAGCACATAGAAAAACATTTTTCTCTATTCTTTGACAGATGTTTGCGTATTTGGAAAACATGCAAGAAACTGGTCTTGCTTGTCACTGCCCCTGACTGTGCAATTATATACAAGTGCACAACTCGGTTTCACAGTGTTCTTTTTCTCACTTGATTTATTTATTTTTTTATTATTTTTCCCACATCAGTCATTTCTGCTTTTGAATGTTTAATGCTATATATATATATAATCTTATCACACCAGCATAAGGACAGAATACCTTTGCATGATAAGGTTCTTACTTCTCTGTTTGAAGTTACATGATGCCAGCTTCTTTGGCATATTCTTTCAGTTTCTTCAGACAGTTCCAACAACATTTGTATTATTTTTATTCAAAATTTGGAATAATCTCAATCATGAATACCAATTGTCTTAAGAACAATGTCTAAGAACAAATTAGTTTGGCTACTTCCATAACTATGCTTTGAGATGCAGGTATGTCATTTCCTTGAACCTTGTCTTGTGTACATTTTAAATCAGGTACAATATTCAGTATTAAAGTCACATAACTTGTAAACTTTGATTCCAAATCTGGCATGTTTGGTAGCTATAAATTACATGTACCTCAGCTGTCCTTTGAATTTTATTAGTGACTAATCTAGGAAGACATCTTCCTGAGTGTATAATTGTTCAAATTTATTATTTTTATTGTTGACTGTACTTTGCACTTCTCATATGCTGTCTTCTTTACATAGTTTCATCATCCACGAAGTGAAGAAAATGTGATATAGCCAAGATAAGTTTGCGAGGCATAGTTCTTAAAAATATCGGTGTCTCTAATATTGCTCTTTTTGACCAATACATATCTATGTTAGATTGTTTTTTTTCCCACTTGAGACATTATGATATATAAGGAAAAGTATGCTTTCATTTCATCACTTCTTACTGGAAACCACTCCTCATCCTTGTTTGAGTTCTGGTCCTTTATCTTTTAACTTGTGTATCTATTTGTTTCTGTGGTTATCATTTCAAAAAAGCCATCACTTAAGCACTTGTTTTAAAACACAAAGAGGTATAGGATTTATTCCTAGTCTTTGCAGAACTAAAGCATTTATACCAGCAATTTGGGTAAGTGGTTTTATATTTGGAATATTTGATTTTTCTTGCTAATCCCATTCTTCATCTCCTGAATCCCAGTCATCACTCCTTGGTATAGATAAAAGTCTTGTACATTTATGAACATTGCATTGGATAGGACTACCTTCACTTGAATTTGATTCTTCTGTTGAGTAGTCAGCAATGCAAGTTTGTTGGCTATAAGTCTTGCTGTTTTCACTTGAGTACCCCATTTGGGGTTCAGTGTCACTTTTGTATTATACAAATTCAAAACAGACATCTTAAAGGGATTATTTCTACAGTTCATATTTTAACACTGAATATATATATATATATATATATATATATATATATATATAGCGAGAGAGAGAGAATTATTTCTTGAAAATATTTGCATTATAACAACACTCAAAGCAAATTAAATCTGCACCTGTCTCAGAGATGTCAATGTTTACAATGGCTTAAAAAACACATGACATGTTCAAGATGTCTTTGTATGTTAAGGGGTTAATCTTTCCCAGGGTTTCTATTGTTTCCCTAACTCTGCTTGGTTGTTGATTGTATTAGTACAAATCAGGAGATGGAAGGCTAACACTGTTGATTTGCAAGTAAGGGAAAATATATTTATTGTATTTTTTAAATAAATATAACCAAATGAGGTTTGTGAAGTAATAATTGACCATATAATAAAAAACAGATTAGAGTTTTTTCCATTCAAGATGGCAGAATAGATAAATGCTGTGCTTAGTTTCTCTTACAACCATATCAAAATTACAACTACAGTACAGCCATCGTTGAGAATTACCTGAAGTTTAGCTGAATTGAAGCTTGCAACTAAGAACATACAGGAGAAGCCACCTCAAGACTAGTTAGGAGAGGCAGAGATACAGAATGGGCTGGTTCCAGACTTACCTGTGACTGTTAAATATCTGGAGGAATATCTCAGCTGCGGAGATCCCACCCCGAGGAGCGAGGACTCCCAACCCCACCCCAGACTCTCCAGCCCAGGGTTCCAGTGCCAGGGAGAAAAGTCCCTACAACTTCTGAATGTCGAAACCAGCAGAGATTGTGGCTGAGTGAGACGGAGGGCAGCTACAGTCCCAGGCACTCCTCTTAACAGGTCTATGCATGGACTTACTTGCTGATGGGCTCACTCTGTGTTCCAATGTTGGGATAGCAGCTCAAAAGACTACAAGGAACATACAGGGAAGAACTGAATTGTCTGGCTTCAGAGAGAGGGCTGGAGGGGCAGCTTTCTTCTGGATGGAGGAGCAAGAGGAAGCCATTGTTTGTTTGTTGAGCTGTCCCTTGTCCCAGCATGCAGACTCAGGTAGCTGCCATATCTGAGTCTCTAACAACCTGGCTAACACCACTGTTCACCCTGCCTACCCAACTTTCAGGCCAACCCAAGCCCCTCCAGTGGCTTTTCCATACAACTGATTTGTCTTTGCTTATGTTGTGGTCTTTCCTAAAATCTTGAAAGGCTCACAAAACCCAAACAAGCAGCATCTGGCTTCAGCATGCCCCATACCGCTTGTTGAGCAGCCCCAAGCCCAGCACTAGTGGCAGCCAGCCCCAGTTTGTGGCTTGGCCTCTTGATGCACCGCCAAGCCCAGCATGGGGGGCAGCCATCTGCAGATTACTTTATTGCTCGTGCTAGGTGGCCCCGGGAAGCTCCCTTAACCTGGCAAAGGAAATAGACATACAGTTCCGGGAAGCATAGAGAGTCCCACACAAGAAGACCCAAAGAGGCTCACACCAAGACACATAATAATTAAAATGCTAAAGGTTAAAGGGAAAAAGATAAGAGGGAGAATCCTAAAAGTAGCAAGAGAAAAGCAGTTAGTTACCTACAAGGGAGCTCCCATAAAACTGTCAGCTGATTTCTCAACAGAAACTATGCAGACCAGAAAGGATTGGCAGAAAATGTCCAATGATGGAAAGCAAGGACACTACAACCAAGATTACTCTACCTAGCAAAGCTATCATTAAAATTGAAGGACAAAGAGCTGCCTAGACAAGAAAAAGCTAAAGGAGTTCATCACCTTGTGTTACCAAAAATTAGTGTTACAAAAAAAAAGTTAAAGGGACTACTTTAAGAAGAGAAAGGGGGAAAAAAGAGAGATAAAATATATGAATAGTAAAATGGCAGTAACTACATATCTATGAATAATTACTTTCAAGGGAAATGGATTACATGCACCAATCAAAAGATAGGGTAGCTAAATGAATAACAAAACAAAACTCTTATATATGCTGCCTACAAGAGACTCACTTCAGATTGCAAGACTTACACAGACTGAAAGTAAAATGATGGAAAAAGAAAAATGGAATAAAAACCCAGTGGGGTAGCAATATTTATGCCAGATAAAATAGATTTCAAAACAAAGGCTATAACAAGACACAAAGAAGGACCCAATAATTCCATTTCTTGGTATTTATCCAGAGAAATTCAAAACACTACTTCAAGGGGATGCGTGTATCCATATGTGCATTGCAGCATTGTTTACAAAGGCCAAGATGTAGAGGGAGCCTGGTTGTCCATCAATGATGAATTTAAGAGGAGTTGGTACAGCCATACAATGGAGTATTGCTCAGCTATGGAAGGGAATGTGTTCTTGCCATCTGCTGTGGTATGGCTGGACCTGGAGGGTATTGTCCTGTGTAAAGTATGTCAGACAGAGAAAAGCAGTGCAATGTGATTTTGTTTATATGTGGAATCTAAAGAACAAAATAAACAAAACAGATACAGACTCATAGATATGGAGAACAGTTTGATGGTTGCCAGATGGGAATGGGGTTTGAGGTGAGTGAAAGGAGGTAAGGATTAAGAAGTACAAATTGGTTGTTACACAGAAGTCATAGGGTGTAGGGTATAGCATATGAAATATAGTAAAAAATATTGTCTGGTAAAAATATTTATAGTAAAAATATGTCTGGTGTTAGATAGGCACTAGATATATCTGGCAGATAGATGATGGGAGGGGAGTTCAAGGTGCAGTGAAAAAAGTGAAGGTATTAAGTAAAAATTGATAGTTACAAAATAGTAATGGGTATGTAAAGTAAAGAGTAGGGAATATAGTCAATAATATGTTAATAACTATGTATAGTGCCAGGTCAGTACTAGATTAGTCAGGGGGATTACTTAAATTATACAAGTATAAATGTCTAACAACTATTCTGAATACCTGAAATTAATATGAAATAATATTGACTGTCAAATGTAATTGAAAAATTTAAAAGGATGGGGAAAGGAAAGGGGAATAAGGGATTCAGATTTCCTGGTATAAAACAAATAAGTCAAAAAACAGACAAGTCATGGATGTAGTATACATCGTGAGGAATATAGTCATAATACCATGATGGTATGGTACAGTGTCAGATGGTTGCTGTACTTATCAAGGTGATTACTTCTTTAGGTATATAAATGTTGAATAAGTATGGTATACACCTGATACTAATATAATAGTGTATGTTAGCTGTATGTTAATAAAAATATCTTTTAAACAGCAGATTAGAGATGATAACTACTTATATGATTGAAATATTTTCTAAGAGTACTTCAATTTGCAAATCTTACATAGTTTTTTCTGTAAAAAATCTAGATTTTATTTCCATGTTGTATTTTTTGTCAAAATTTCTGAGCTTATGATAGAAATAAAATAAAAATAAATCATTTATTCTTATAACTAGAACATTAAATCTATTATAATAGTACTACCAATCAAAGAGAAAATGCTCAAATTTAACCATTACTGTTCTACTTTGCAAAAGCTTCCCATTTCACTCAGACTGAGAAGTCTCTACATTAGCCTACAAAATTCTAAATGACATGGTTCCTTGGCAATCTCCCCTCTGGTCTTATTTTAAACTACTCTCTCTCCCTCACTCAGTTCACTTCAGCCACAGTGATCTTCTTACTGTACCTCATATATAATCGTCTTAATGTTCCTTTTCGTTTTATGGTCTCTGTGCCTAGTATCTCTACCTGGAATGTTTTTACCTCATAGCCCCGTAGACTTTTCTCAGTGCTCACATGTTATCTTCTCATTGAGGCCTACCTTGATTGTCCTATTCAAAAATCACAATCTGTACTTCCCACTTCACCTCCAGCATATGAACTCCCGTACACTGCTGATCCTTTCCCATAGCATCTATCACTTTCTTTTCTTTTTCTTTTTCTTTTTTTGAGATTTATTGTTTTTGACACAGAGAAACAGAGAGAGAGAGAGAAGTGGGAGGGCTGAGAGCAGTCTCCATAGTTGTACATCATCAGTTTCCGACATAGTTTCATTCCACACAAGTGGGTGGAGGGCTGCGCAGGGCAGGAACAGGGCCAGGGGGCCTCCCACATGGGAGGAACACCCCCACAAGCTGGGAACCAAACTGGGGGCCCTCTCACATGGGAAGCTCGCCCCAGTGAGAACCAAACTGGGTGCTACACCCCAGTTCAGCATATGGGTCTGCTCGGTCCGAGGCCGAGGCCGGGATTCAATCCTTGGACTCTGGGGCTGCAGAGTGAGTGCTAAACCTACTGAGCCATCCTGGCTTCCCCATCTATCACTTTTTAACAAACTATATTATGTTCTTATTTTTTATAAATATAATGTGCCAAATAAACCACAACAGTGTCCCAAGTTGATGGATGGGCACAGATCATGTATGTGCACTACAGAATGGAACTTAAGGAAACAATAAAAAAATCTCAAGACCGGAAGAATGCTATTCATCTTCAGAAAGAAGAGCTGAACAGGTAACAAGCAGAATGAATGAATGAATAAAATACTCCCATGTAAATATATACCCGTTGGAATTCCAGCCCTCCAAAGATAAAGAAAATCTTAAGAGATTCCACAGAGGAAAAAAAAAAATGGTAACCAACAAAGGAACGTAAATCAAACTGGTATTATACTTTTCATCAGCATCCCTGGATTCTGAGGCTTGTGGAGGAAAGATGTCACTTGGTTCTGTAGGAGGATGATTTCAAAATTAATTAGAAATTTATATACCCAGCCAAACTTTCCATGGAGTGTGAGAGCAAACAAAGTTAATTCAGATATGCAAGAATGCTGAAAGTGCATCTCCAATAAAATCACAATAAACGAAGAGGTGAGAGCCAAGAAACAGTGAATCTAACAGTGTAATAGGAAAGTGAAATACCTGAAATACGTGTCAGTTTTGCAGCCATCCAAGAAGACAACTGATTCAAACTGGAACTCCAAATCTAACAAATAAGCAGCAATCCTACAATTAACAGCCAAAGGGAATTACAGCTTTTATGATTCTGAATCCTAAAGAACCAAAAAGAGTTCTTAAAGAAATTAACAAGTATTCATTATCAACCTGTTCTCCATATAATCTGTTTCTGTTTTTGACTGATGAGCTTCCTATTTTTAGCCCACACTCTCTTCTTAATTGTGTCAATGTTTCTTTATTTTGTTTTGTCTTTAAGTAGATGAGTAGATTCTGGCACATTTCACAAACTGAAAAAATAAATGACAAAATGTATAAAAAGCACAGATCTGAAATTAAAGCATACAAATCATTGATTTCTATGTTTTCTTACAAATAACACCGTCAAGGTTGAAGTTTATTGGTGGAATATATAGACAGTTGGATAGACTGGGTGAGGGTTTTTCAGCAAAATGAAGAGCCTCAGACCCAAGCATAGACTGCTAGGACCCCAACTCTTTTCAGAGTGGCTGGTTTTTAGAGTTGTTGCCCTTTCCCCGCAGCATACTCCTGAGACCCTATGTCACTGCTTCCTATGCTCTGCCAAACATTTATGCTTTAAGGCATCGCTTCACAATTGGAACTCTGAGATCCTTTTAAAATCAGCACTCTTTAATTTTAGAAATGAAATTATTCTGTTGAGTATGTTTTTAGAAGTCATACTATTTTTTTACCTAGTTCATTACTATCTGTGTGTAAATTATATATGAATACAGTTATAGCCACATTGCCTTATTTAAATGCATCCTTACTAGACACGTCAATAGCTTCTTCATTTGAACATTGAATTTTACTTCACTTCAGATATATTTGTATAAGCAGTCTATGTCATTCCTTAGTCATCCATTTTACTGCATAAAAGTAATTATTTTTTCCATCTTCAAAGCCATATGGATTAGATGATTACTACCATGAAGATTTTAATGTGAACTATGGATATTTTTCCTATTCATGTGACCTTGTTTTAAAGGTTATTACAAAATTGAAATTATTTTCCTGTCAGTCATACCCAGTACTTTTCTGTTTGTTTTAAAACAGGCAGTCTTTCAAATGCCTGATGTGAGAGTGTTTATTAGTTAGCAAAGCTAGTGTAGTTGATTTGCATAGTTGTCCAATTTCTTTCCCTGTGAGTATTTCTATGAGGACTTCATTATATTACTGCGATGCTGCTGCAGATTTCCCTACTTTCCATTGTTACTTGTGCCTCCACTGTCTCATGGCTTCTGTAGTAAATGTTGATTCAGATATCAGTCTTATCATCCATAATACCAGTGAAAATTTTAGCCTCTTTTCACTTCCTTTTACACTGCCAAATAGAGATCTTGACCCTTCAAACCCGGTAACTTCATTGATTACGGTCCTCCTATTTTTGTTTATTACTCTTCCCCTCTTCTATTTATGCAAAAATCTCACTTTTCAAATTAACTAAGGCTTCTTCTAGAACCCTTAAAGCCCAAAATAATTTGAAGTTTTGGTATTCTGCACAAATCCCGCAAATGGCTTTCCATCTGAAAATGATAGCTGGAATCCTCACTACTTACTACCTTTCTTACCTGATCATCTACTAATCTCCCTCTTGTTTAGCTACTGTGTTCTAGTTATACTGTCTCCCTTTTGTTTCTTGAAAACATACACACTTTCTCCTCAGGGATTTTGCACTTGCTGGTTTCTATCTGGAATGTTCTACTCCCAGTTATCCTCATGGTTTGTCCCATTCCTTCTTTTAGATCTTTACTCAAATGTCACCTTATCAGTGAGACCTTTCGTGTCTAGCTTAGGAAATAACAGTTCACCATATTTCCAGTATGCCTCATAGCTTCAGACAAACTATATACTTTATTAGACATTTTATATATTTTACTTATTTGTTTATTGTCTGTCAGCCTCCACTGGAGTGCAGTCTCCACCAAGGCAGGGGACTCTATTTTTGTTTTTTTTTTATTGTTAAATTTAATGGGGTGACATTGGTTGGTAACACTTAGATAGTTTCCAGAGGGCCTCTATTTTTATAAACTTATATTCTGAGCATCCAGTATAGTGTCTGGCCCATCATAAGCACGCAATAAATACTTATTGAATGAGTGAATATTATAAATGCTACTATGCTCCATAATTTATTTGGGCATGTGTTTAAGCTAATCTTGAGCAATCTCTTTCTATTTGAACATGGGATTATTAATACAGATTACCCGGGTTCAAATGCCATTTGTGTGACCTTGCACAAGTACTTAACTTCTCTGTGTCCCATTTTGTACCTCATAGGTTTCTTGAGGTTTAAATGAGTTAATATATGTAAAACAATTTCAACAGTATCTGACACACATAAGTACTCTTATGTCTAAGGAAATATTTAACATCATCAAATTTTGTCATTTTTTTCAGCTTACTGAACATTGTTATTTCTGCTAAGGTTCTTTTGAGGTAGAGTATCTGTCCCGATACCATGGATTGAAATTATTTCTAACTCATTTGTCTTTTGTAAGTTATGATTTGAATATTTCTTCAATTTAAAACAAGCCTTTTCTTTAGGATAGAGCTATTTAATTTGTATGTCTACGATACTATATACGCCCACTTCTAGACCCTCACTTGTAACATCTCGGAGCCCTCCATTTCTAATCAGCTGATTTGGTTCAACCCAATTTGGTTCAAACCAGTATGCCAATGTGATAAATCACAGAAGACAGCTTACTTGCTTCTGGTAAGAAAACAAAAATGTGAACATAACCTGGACCTCTGAAATGAATATACTTGTAATCCTGATATGCTATTAGTGTCAGAAATAAGGTTTCTGCCCTTAAGAATGTGACAGTGAAGTTTGTGGTTCTCCAGCTCCCATATAAAATTCAGTTCATTATGAAGTAATTCTTTAGCTTGAGGCAGTTAAGTACAGGTGATTTTAGACAAATTCTCTGCTTTGGTGGGTGTGTGAAGTATGTAGTGTTGTTCAGTCCCGAAGTAGTTGTTTTCATATATATATTAAACAATTCTTTAAATACAACTTAGTTTTTCTCTTTGACGTTAAAAATATTTCTGGAAAGCTGGGATGGTTCAGCGGGTTAAGAGCTCGCTTTGAAGCCCTGAGGACCGAGGATCCAACCCCGGCCCTGGCCCATGAGGACCCACATGCTGAACTGGGGTGTGCCCCCAGTTCAGTTCTTGCCGGGACCTACGTGGGAGGCTCCCGACCCAGTTCCTGCCCTGCACAGCCCTGTGCCCGCCTGTGGAGTGAAACTATATGGAAAACTAATGTCAACTATGGAGACTGCTCTGTGCCCTCCCCCTTCGCTCTGTCTCTCTCTGTCTGTTTCTCTCTGTCAAAAATCAATAAAATAAATCTTAAAAAAAAAAAAAAATTTCATTTTATCCTATTTACCTGTTAGTTTCTGGATTGTATTGAAATAGTTACTTCAGTATTCACAGTCAACTGTTACTTCCCAGTTGATTTCTTTGAAGACTTTTAAGTTTTCAGTGACAATTATATAAAAATTAAAATAAATTGTGCACTTGCTAATGATCTTAAAAGAACGAGAACATTTTAGCTATTTTACTAAAACAGTATTACCTTTCCCTTTAGTCAGTAGGATTCTGTGAAAAATGAGAAATAAAATTAGCCCATTATTTAAGAAAATAATAATTCATCTTCAGACTAAAGCTGCTAAAATTAGCCTTTGGTCTTCATGTGTTTTATTTGAGTTATCTCAAAATTAACACAACTGTATAACCATCACCCAACAAAGAAAGAAAATGTTATCTGCTTCCAAGAAAATCTTGTTACTGATTCCTAACCACTGCCTATTTTCTGCTCCCCAAAGTTAATCACTCTCTCAACCATTCTAATATGATGGATTAGTTTTGCCTATTTTATAAACTTTGTATAAATTGATTCAGTCAGAGTGTACTATTTGCCTCTGGGTTGTTTTGCTCAATATTACCTGTGGGATGGTCCTCCACCGTGTAGTAATACTTCGTATACCTGCCTGCAGAGTATTCCATTTTATGACCAAAGCACAGGATATTTAACCATTTTTCATATTGATAGAAACTTGAGTTGGTACTGTGACTGGTATACATGTGCATGCATTTCTGTTGAATATATATTTAGATAAGAATTGCTGTGTCACAACTTCAATTTTAGTAGGTATTCAAGGTTTCCAAAGGGCTGTACCATCTCCTACCAGCTAGAAATGAGAGTTCTGGTTGCTACACATCTTCAAAATTGGTATTGTCAGTGTTATTCATTTCAACCATTCTGGTGATTTTGTAGAGGTGTCCACACATTGAGCTTTTAGTGTGCATTTATCTGATTATTAATGAGTTGGGTATTTTTTGACATATTTATTGACTATTTAGATATCCCCTTATATAGTACCTTTCCAAGTCTATTATCTGTTTATTTATCAAGTTGTCTGTGTTTCATACTGATTTGTAGATATTCTAGATATGATCCCTTTGTTGATTATATGTGTTGAAATTATATTTCCTCACTCTGGCATTTTTACTGTCTAAGGTATGTTTTGAGGAAAAGAAATTTTTAATTTTAATGTGATCTAATTTATCCAACCATATCTCAATATTTTCCTACTTTCCATGCCTTATTTAAGAAATAATTCATTCGAATGTCATGAGATATTCTCCAGTGTTATTGTCAGAAACTTCTCTTATTTTAATTTAACCTTTCTTGCTTGTATACCATCAATAAAAATATAGAAGTACACATCCTCTATACAGGCATAATTTATTTAGATGTGTAATGTGTACAATATATTCATTTTTGTATGACAAAACAAAAAATAATTAGATAAATACATATATATCCTTTTTTTCACACCTCAGTATTATATTATTTCCTGATTTATGCATACCACATTTTATGTCTGCCTTTTTTAGAATCCAATAATATTCTCAAGTAAATTATTTAAATTCTCAAGTCAGAAACTTAGCTCCCTGATAGTGCAGCCAGAAAGCTTTTATTTGGAAATATTTCACTTGATATTAATTTGAAAAACATTCTGTAATACAAAAGTTATTTCCCAAATTTTCCCATATTATATTAAGAATTTAGGATCTACAATAGTCTTAAATTAGTTAGACATAAAACAGACACTCAGCAAATACTTGATTTTTTAAAAAAATGCTGATGTAGTCATTTTGTTTTCCTGCTTTAAACCCTCAAATGATTTACCAAACAGCTCCTTACCTTATGTATCTGTCTAAAAATTTTCATATTTTTATAAGATTTGCTTACATGGTCAGGAGACTTGAACTAACCATGAAAAGTTAAGAAAAAATATTATAGTAGTTTTTTTTTTTGATAGCTGAACAAAGACTTTTTTTCTTAGAGATCTGTTCTATTTTCCAATACATAAGATTGTGGTTTATGATGACTTTGATTACCAAGCCCAATAAATGTGTTCCAACTGTTTTTCTCCTCATAAAGTTTCTTATAAACCAGGGGTGCCAAAAAAAAAAAATGTATATACATTTTAAGAGATGTTATCTGTGTATTACTAGTAGTTTTCGAAGTTGAATTGAATTATGGTAGCAGTGTGTCGTATGATGTTTGTTCAAAAGATGGTATTAATCAAATGAATGCTAGCATCACCATGTGACAGGAAGGACAGTCAAAGGAAATGGTAGAAGCGGTGATTGTTGGAGTGCAAGACCATTTTGAAGTGGTATTTGAAATTTGAGAACATTGTGAAAGTACAATGACAATGGAGGCATGAATATGCAACAGAACCTCTACCATGTCTAACAATGATGGGAGACTTTAAAGGATGCGGTGTACTGTAGAAAACCATGTACTTCAGGAAGAAATTGAAACGTCTTATGCAGTGCTGTAAGTGGACACTTTGGTCAACACTGCTCAAGCAGTACTTTGCTTTAATCAGAAGTGTCTGGACACGGATGGTAAACACTATGAGCACCTCTTGTAATTGCAGAAGTCAAACGTGATTTCTATTTATCTTTTGTTATTGGTATATATTCTTACAATTTTAATATACTTTTTTCTTTCTTAAAAGGAATATATAGACCTTTTTTTTTTTTTGGCACCCTTTGTCTATATGGGATTAGCAGTTCCCAAATTATACCATTTACAAATGGTATGTGGAATAAAAGCACATTTATATTATCTATTTTCTGCAGAAATTGACATATTAAAAAAAAAATCTTCTTTTAAAGAAATCTTCTCTCAGCTCAAAACAAACTCAAATTTGTCTGTTTATTTGACCCTGTAATCTATTCATATTTTGGACCACTTAATTTGGGATATTTACAAAAAAAATTTTTAAAGGGGTTATTTCTGGCTTTTAAGTTATTATGTTTTTAATGTTATAGTATTCACCCTTCATCAGAAATATAAGGTCAAAAGAAAAAACAATGTAAAGAATACCTTAGTATTAACAAGGTTTTGAAACATTCAAGAAGGAGATAGATTTCCTGGAATTGTTTAAGCATCTGGTTTTCCAATAGCCTCCACTGTGTAGCCATTTTAAAGGTGATTACATAAGAAAAATTGAATTCTGATGAGATGCAATTTTAATGCATTTCAGCTAGAATAAAAGGTTTTAGATTTGTATATAAAGAGTGAAAAACAAATGTAGAACTCTGATGTAGTTAAAATTTATAGTCCTCAGGGCAATTTCTGAAGTATAATGAATTTCATTAACATGCATATGTAGTCTGAAAGTTGGTAAATTATGAATGTTAGCATCATAAGACCAGTAGTTATTATGATATTCATATGAGTTCAGTAATTGCAAAACAAGTTTAAAAAATTAGAAATTATTAAAATAAAAGTCTGTTGGAAAAGCATTACTAGCATTTTCAAAAATGTTAAAAAATGTAAAAGAGATTATAGACAACTTTCAAACTGAACCACAATACATTTAACCATTTCTAGACCATGCAATCTAATATACTATCAAGACCACTACAATAGATCTTCTGTAATAACTAATAAAGACTTCCTCATCCCAGAGAGATTGCTTTTGACTAAAAGATTTATCAAAGTTTTTTCCTCAGATTGCTGAGTTACAAAATGTTATATCTTGGGGGGACTGAAATTTGCCAGGTATAAACAGATGTATCTCTGAATTCACCTACACTGCTTTTCATCATCTTTGTCATGTTTTTTTTTTTTTCTAAGTGCACGAAGGATCAAAACCTGAGTATTTTTTCTTACGCTTTCTACTACCTACCATGTGCTCACATTAGACTATTCATCAAACAATTATTCCTCCATGACCTTAAATTCCCCTTCAGTGAAATTTTAGAGTGCATACATTGACTTCAGTGTAGCTTTTGGACAGCACTGGAAGTTTCAGTTCTGATACAGATGCAGCCCTGTGAAGAATAATTAGAAAAAGTATAACATGAAAGTTAGGCAGGTAAATTGGATAACAGAGAAAGAATGAAGATTTTTACAATGAAGACTTGGGAAAGGTAAAGGAAGACATGAGAAAGTAAAGCTGGCTTGTGCCAGACCCTAGTTAGGCATCACAGTAGCCCATGCAGTTTTGTTTTTGTAGCTGTAATGTTGTTTTGTCTGTTTTTGTTTTTTT
>PVKE010035190.1:0-17005 GCA_004027555.1 Craseonycteris thonglongyai | reverse complement strand
GATTCTTTCAGTCTGACTTATTTCGCTTAATAAGATGGTCTCTAGGTCCATCCATGTTGCCAGAAATGACTGTAATTTATCATTTCTCATCGCTGAGTAGTATTCCATTGTGTAAATGTACCACATCTTCTTTATCCAGTCATCTATCGAAGGGCATTTTGGTTGTTTCCATGTTCTGGCCACTGTGAACAGTGAGCACCTTTTCATATGCTTGTTGGCCATTTGTATATCAATTCTTTTGTGAAATGCCTGTGTGGTGTACAGGTAACCCAAGGGGTCACAAGAACGATTAGTAAGCGGCTGTTCTTACCCATCTGTCCTGCTCTGTCTTCCTCCCAGAGCACCTGAAAAAGCCACTTGAAGACTACATGGCCCATTTCCCCAGCGTGAGGATTCTCCGAACCAAGAAGCGGGAAGGGCTGATTAGGACCCGGATGCTGGGGGCCTCAGCAGCAACTGGAGATGTCATCACATTCTTGGACTCACACTGTGAAGCCAATGTCAACTGGCTTCCCCCCTTGCTCGGTAAGGGACCCTCCCAAAGCGAGGTATGCCTATTTGGAGAGTAGCCATTTCTTAGCCTGGGAAGGATTCAGCTGCTGCTGACCCCAGCCTCCTGCTGGGAACCATCCACAAGGGTTCCCTTTCCTGCTTGACATGCACCCAGCACTATGCGATGTGCCACAAGGGATTCAGAGGTTCAGGAGTGCTCAAAGAGACCTTACACTCCATTCAGCCCTGCCCCTTCATTTTACAACAAAGGAAGCTGAAATTCAGAGAGGGGAAGTAACTTCCCAAAGTCATACAGCACCTAAGTATCTAATGACATGATTGCTCCCCCTAGATCAATTCATGTTTTCTTGGAAAGCAAGCCAAGGCTGTCTACTGTTAAGAGCCGAGTTGTGGAGAGGGCATCATCATATCAACATAGAACAGTTAGCGGTCACTGCATTGCTAGTGTGAGCCAGGAAAGCTGTAACATTATCTCTAAGCCTCACAGAAACCATGCCAGGTCAAAAGTATCCCTTTTTTAGAGCAGAAGAAACTGATGTCCAGAGATATTTAGTGACTGACTCACTTTTCCCCTGGGCCATAAGCATCAAAGTCGCCATCTGTCTGGCTCCAGAGTCTACCTTCTTTCATGATTCCACACTGCCTCCCTAAACTCATTTCCTCTTCAGAGAACCTGACTGCTACCAGGGAAGGGCTGTAGACAGAGGGCAGCCTGATCCAAGAGTCGTACACCTTAGTCTTGAGAACAGAAGGAGGATTGGGCTGCTGGACAGAGAACTGCCTCATAGCTGGTTGGAGAAATAGGCCTGAAGCCTGTGGAGCTCAGTTTTGATGAAGGTGGTGGAGCTGGTGCTGGCAGGTGGACATTGAAGAGGAAATGTCCCATTGAGACTCTGTGTCAGGGATGAAGGCAGAGTAGGGAAGAGTTATCAATCCAGAGAGAAAAATGAACCCCTCATAAATGGATGGGTATGCTCTCCATAGCAGGAAGCTTAGGGAGCAAAGAGGACCGAAGGTTAGAGCAAACTTGAGTGTGCATCAGAGTCACCTGGAAGACTTGGTCAAACCCCAGACTTGGGAAAGCTGGGATGGCTCAGTGGGTTAAGCGCTCGCTTTGAAGCCCCGGGGACCGAGGATCGAATCCCGGCCCCGGCCCATGCGGACCCACATGCTGAACTGGGGTGTGCCCCCAGTTCAGTTCTTGCTGGGACCTATGTGGGAGGTTCCCGGCCCAGTTCCTGCCCTGTGCAGCCCTGTGCCCACCTGTGGAGTGAAACTATATGGAAAACTAATGTCAACTGTGGAGACTGCTCTGGGCCCTCCCCCTTCCCTCTGTCTCTCTCTCTGTCTCTGTTTCTCTCTGTCAAAAATCAATAAAATAAATCTTTAAAAAAAAAACAAACAACCCCAGACTTTCTGATTCAGGAGGTCCAGATGGGGGCCTGAGAAGCTGCATTTCCATCCAGTTCCCAGGTGAGGCCAGTGCCTCTGGTCCAGGGACCACACTTCGAGGAGTACTGGTTAGGCCACCCATTCAGGGGTGAGGACAGAAAGCAAAATCCACACAGTTAAATGGGATAACCCCACAGATTTGTGTTCTAACACAGATCATCTTGATACTTTCATGTTAGATTATGTATGTGCTTCTGACCCCAAGGGTCCAGGATCCCACTGGGTTAGGAAGAGGGCATAACCCAGATTTTCTGGTAAACTGTTTAATGAAACCAAGAGGTTTTGCATCTGCCTCTTATTACTGAAAAAGAACAGAAAAAAAAAAAAGAAGAAAGCCTCACCGTAAATCACCTAATTTATATAGTCCTGAAGGAACAACCCATTTGTTGGGTCATTCAGTGACTCATAAAGGGAATGAGTGGTGGGGCAGGAAGTTGAGCTGGTCATTATAGCCCTTCATTCTGTTTCTATGGAAATATATGAGGGTAATTTTCATAATCTGCAGACGTACATGAAGAAGCATTCCCCCTCCTTTTTTCTTGTCTTTTTCCAATAGAAATGTGAACCAGTGGTATAGATTTTAGAGTCTGCCCTGCTAATATGATCAGCAACAGAGCACATCATGTCTTTTGTCTCTGAAACCATTAACTTCTCTGTCTCACTCTGCCTATTTGGAAAGTAGCCATTTTTAGCCTGAGAAGAATTCAGTCCCCTAAAGGAACGCCACTTAGATCATTTCCTCTTCCATCATCATCATCATCATGGCTCTGCTCCTCTCCTAGTTGTTTAGACCACAACCCCATTTAAATTTAGTGGTTACATGGTAGCATAGGCAGCTGACATTATTATCCACATATTGCAAATGAGAAGACTGGGGGGCAGAGGGAATGAGGCAGATGCTCAGCCTTCCAACTCCTGCTTCTGGGCGTCTTTCAGCAGCAATCCTGGTCACAGAATGTCAGGAATGCTGACCATGTGCAAAGCATCTTGGCCCCATTGTCCCACTGGGTCCTCAAAGCCCCCATGAGATGGGTGCTATCTTCCTCCATTTTGTTGTCAAGGAAACCAAGGCTCAGAGACATCAGATAACCTTTTGCAGGGTTATACTGCTCATAGGTGACAAAACCAGGATTTGAACCTAGGCATTCTGTCCCCAAGAGAGCACAGCACTGAATGCTGCCTCTCTGCTGCAAGCCCTTGACCTCCTGCCTCCCACAGTTATCCCGTATCCAGCAGAGCTGTGTCCTCAGCTCAGACCTTCTCTGGAAGTGAAATCCCCTGAATGGCCATGAATAATTAGGAAGGGAGGCCCTTCTCTGGATCTTTTCCTGAAGCTTTTCCTCAGTTTCATTAAACCCCAGGGAGCCTGTGCTAAAGACTGATCCACCTCCACTCCCAGAGGTTCTGGTTCAGGGGGCCTGGGGCAGGGGCGGCCCTGGGGGTGTTTGGACACACCCTCAGTGTATCTGGCACTGATGGCTCCACATTCATACTTGGGGACATACTGATGATAGCATTTCTCAAATCATTTGACCATGTGCCACAGTTAGAAATGCACTGGACATCTCAATCCAGTGTGCAAACACACACACACTCACACAGTATGACGGAAACTTGTTTCCCGAAACAGTGCTCTTCCTTATCACCTGGAATGTACCCTGATATTCAGTATTCCTTTTTGGTTCATTACTCATACACACACACACAAACATACATACACACACAATCAATTTCATGACCCACCTATGGACTGTGTCTTGCAGTTAAGAAAAAGGCAAAAGTGTTGCTTTCCCTCGTGGAAGAAAAATACGTGGTAGCTCAATGAAGCTTGGGCCCTAGGCCATTGCCAGCCTTCTTGGCCCTACCAGGCACCCCGTCCAAGTCTGGGACTTGACTCCTGGCCCAAAGCCGCCAGACACCCCCACACAGCCCACTTGCCCCTTGTGGCAGATCGTTTGCCCCCAGCAGCTTGCTGGCACCCCGAGAGGAGAATGCTGGGGCTTGGAGACTTTAGTTACGTGGCTGCACTGGGCCCTTTGCTGAACACCTGCGCCATCCCTTCCTCTCCAGGATTCTTAAGCTCAAGTGTTCAGAGAACACGTTAAAAATGCAAGTAAGCTGCATAACAGGGCCAAGCAATTAGCTGCTCCCCCACCTGCCTCCCTCATGGGCATCTCTTGGCCTCTTCAGACCGCATCGCTCGAAACCGCAAGACTATCGTGTGCCCGATGATTGATGTGATTGACCACGACGACTTTCGGTACGAGACCCAGGCAGGGGATGCCATGCGGGGCGCCTTTGACTGGGAGATGTACTATAAGAGGATCCCAATTCCTCCAGAACTACAGAAAGCTGACCCCAGCGACCCATTTGAGTAAGTATGAGCTATGCATGCTGGCCCCAGTGGCTGACCCAGGCAGTGCCCCCTCCCCAACACACGCAACTTGGCATCACCACCTCCCCCAGAGTCCAGTGTACAGGGGCCAGGGCAGACGTCCCCAACCAGAAGCACAGCCCCTCCCAGATCACGGACCACCAAGCTGGTCACCTCTCCCTTGCCTGCCTCTGCACAGTTTGCCTGTACTGCCAGCCGAGGGTGAGGGGAGTTGCTGGTGCTTTCTCCCTCCAGCCTGGTGCCCAGTCATAATCATCATCATCATCACCATCACCATCATTATCACCATCTTCATCACCACCCTCACCCTCATCATCATCACCATCAACCATTATCACCATCACTATTATCATCACCATCACCATCTTCATCATTACCACCATCACTGTCATCATCACCATAAACCATCATCACCATCGCCATTATCATCACCATCACCATCACCACCATCACCTTCATCATCACCAACACCATCAGCAGCAGCCTCACCGCCATCACCTTCATTTTCACCATCATCATCACCGTGATCCTCCCCACTGCTTACTGAACACTCATTAAGTGCCAAGCACTGTGCCGAGCATATGACACCCTGATCCTCTTTAGCCCCACAACACTTCTTAAAACTATTATCCATGATTTCCAATGGGGACACCAGGGCTCTAAGAGGTTACACAGCTTGCCCAGGTCACACAGCGAGTGTGAAGCGGCAAAGGCTGGATGTACATGCAGGTCTGTCCATCTGCCTCGTTGCCAGCTTATCTGCCATTCTGTTACACCCTCTTGGAAAGGTTAGGGAAATATCAGCTTATCCCACACTGGAAGTTTGGGGGTGTGCACTGAACTCATAGCATCCCGGACTGCGAAAGCTGGAGGGAACTAACAGGTAATGGAGTCCAGTTCCTCAGGACAAAGTGCAGCAGGGGCTCCCCACTGGTACCCCGTGTGTGAGTGGCAGAACCAGAAACAGCCCAGTCCCTCCCTGGAACTCCAAGCTGCAAAGGGTCTTCTCTTACACAGTCCCAGCATCCCTTCGGCTGTCCTGTGTGTCCTGTGAGCCACTCTGGCTCTCCCGCTGGAGATGTGGAAAAGATCTTTGGGTGCAAAGCCAAAGTCCAGGCTCTCCTGCTGGATTCGTTTCCTATTATAATGACTGCTGCAGTGATAAGTTACCACAAACTTACTGTCCTCTTACAACACCACAAATTTATTCTCTTAAGGTTCTGGAGGTTAGAAGTCGGAACTGAGTCTTACTGCTCTAAAATCTCAAGGTCGGCAGGGCTGCATTCCCCCCAGATGCTGTGGGGGAGAATCCAGTCCCCTGCTTTTTCTGGCTTCTGGAGCCTGCTCACGTTCTTCGGCACTTGGCCCTGTCCTCCATCTTCAAAGCCAACAAGCAGCATAGCAGCTTCAAGTCTCCCAGTCTTTCCCCTTTCCCTACCTCTCTTCCCTTCTTCCCCACTCCCTACCCTCCCCCCTACCACACCCCTTCTCTCCCTCTCCCTGTCCTCTGCTTCTATCATCACATCTCCTCCTGGAACTCTGACCTGCCCCCCTCCCCACTTCTTTTTTTCACTTAGAAGGACGCTTATGGTCACATTGGGCCCACCAGGATAATTCAACCATCTCAAGATCCTTAACTTTATCACATCTGTGACGTCCCTTTGCTGTGTGAGGTAACAGTTCACAGGTTCCAGGAATTAGGACATTGACTTTTTGGGGGGGCCATTATTCTGTCTACCACACCTGCCTAACCACAGTTTGGCCCCCAGCAAACCTCAACTTCTCTGCACCCCACCCTCTCCACCTGAGAAAGGGGATTGTTGGCGGGGCAGCTATCTTCATGGGCACAGTGCATACCCAGGGTTCCTGCAGAAAGCCCCCGTTGCTGTGGGCCCCAGCGAAGGCTCAGCCATGGGTGGAGGTGGGCTCAGAGGAAATGGAAGGCAGCCATGGTGGCGGAGCAGCCTGCGCTGAGAGCGGAGGGTCAACATTTGTGTTCTCCTCCTGACCTCTTGTGCCCTCAGCACGCTCCGACACTACTGATCAGGGCCCTTCCTAGCCCAGTTCAGAGAGGAAATGACAGTGGCCCAACATGACACGTAGCGAAAGCTGAGGTCTGAATGGGCCACTCCAGAAAACAGAATTTTAAGGGTAAAAATTCTGAGTCCCCCATGCCATAAGCTGACTCCTAGGCCCTACGATTTGAAAGGTACATAAGCCTGGGTCTTGGCCCGTTCACCCTCCTCATTTCAGGATGAGGAAAGGGTGAGTTCAGGTCAAGGCCCAGCCTCCTCACCTGGATATTGTGGGGTTGGCCTGGCCCTCAAGAGGGTGCCTCTCCACCCTGGCTGCCCATTGGCATCACACAGGGAGTTTATTAAAACAACAAAACAAAAACCCACCCAAGGCACCCCCCAGACCAGTTACACTGGAGTCTGAGGGTAGGATCTGGACATGAGGGTTTTTCTAAAGCTTTCAGGTGACACTGGTGTGTGGCCATGGTTGACAGCCACCTCCCTCGATGTTCCCTGAGGGGCTCTGCCTCCTTTGTATCCTCTGATTCCTTCTAGAAGTCTCCCTTCTGTATTGTACTTGGACAAGACCCAGGGGAGAGGCCGCTGGAGAAACCCCGCGCATCTCCCCACAGTGCCAGCGAGCTGCAGTCTGTGGGCACAGAGTGGTGGGATGGTGTCTGAAAGAGTTGGCTTTGCTGGCAGACCCCGCTTTGAATCACAGCTCATCCCCTTACTCACTGCGTGCCCTTGAGCACAGTATGTAGCATTTCTGACTTTCAAATTCCTGTCTAAAAAGGGGGCTGGTAATAGGGCTGTGTGCGAGCTGGAGATAATGTCGGTAAAATGAGTGGCACTAGACTCTTAGACTTGTTGTTATTGCTGAGCGCAGCAGAAAATAGACCCGGCTCAAAGCCCCAAGCATCCAGAACACCCTGAGGCTAATAGGCTGCCTGTAGTGAGGTAGCTTCTTCATAGGGCAGCTCCTCAACCCCTGCCAGGCTCCCACCCAGGGTGATTTTCCCGCGCAAGTCTGGGGTTTGATTTCTCACAAAGCATCGAGTCAGAAACACTGTGCCCCGGTGAATTTGAATCTCCATCCAGAAAACCTAAACCCCACAACCTTCAGAAGACAAAGGGGCATTGACACTCATGATAACTTATTTTCTCATAGTTCTGGGCACTTTCAGAAATACACTAGCAAGGAAGTAAGTACACCTATACCTCAGTTGTGTAGGCAGGAAACAGGCTTAAGACAGCAAAATCAATGCCATCCCACAGAAATACGATGGGAGACACGTGTACTTTTAAAATTTCCTAGTAGCCACATAAGAAAAGGTAAAGAGAAGCAGGTAAAATTCATTTTAGTAATACATTTTACTTAACCCAGTATATCTAAAATATTCTAGCATGTAGCCAACACTCTGAAATTATTAATGAGATCTTTTCTATTCTGGTCTTCATACTAAGTCAGAGGAATCCGGTGTGCATCTTCTTACACTTCCAGCACATTGCGGTGCAGACTAGCCACATTTCAAGTGTTCAGTAGCCACACATGGCCAGTGGCCGCTGTAGTGGGCAGCACAGGGCCCGGGGGGGCTAAACCCTTCCTCTCAGGTCACACTGTGGATTCAGGAGAGCTGAGGGTGTAGGAAGGGCTCCCCCATTTCTTACCTCCTGTCCTTCTCACTCATCACCCCTTCTTGATTGCTCCTTACTGACAGGCAGAGTGTGAGCTGTGGCAGAGATGAGAGATTCACGTCCTGATAAGTAGCCGTGCAGCCTTGAGCAGCTTGCCTGTGGGCATTCTGGTTTCCACGTGCGTAAAGCAGGGTAGTGAAGTCCAGCATATTCACCTGGCATATTCAAGCCCTCAGTAAACAATCAGGGGCATCACCTTATAAAGGAGTCCCCTCACCCCGTGCTGTTGAAGCTCGTCTGCTACAGGGAGAAGGCGTGGAGGAACGATTTTTGGTTTGAAGATTTGGCATTCTGCGGTGGAGCCGGACAAGGACACAGCCACTTGGAGAGATTTTCACACCGTGGCCCCTTCCAGCTGTGGCCCTGAGGTGTCCTGGGGGTTTGGGGCAGGTCACAGCAGATGTCCCCTTCGGGCTGGGCGTGATGCCACGCTCACTTCCTGTTCCCCATGGCACCTCACGTTGTCTCATCTCTGTGCCTTTTCTCCTGTTTTTTCCTCCTCCTCAGTGCCTTCCCCTACCCTGGGTTCCCACTTGTCCAAACCCACCTCGAATGCCACCCCTCTGAGCATCCTTCCTTGACTTTAGCCCCAGCCTCCCTCCTTGCCCCCAAAACCCGGAGGCAGACACCCCTCCTTCCACGCTCCTGCAGTGCTGTCTGTGCCCAGAGGCCCTTAGTACACCCCACCTGTCCCTGGGTCCGTCTGTCCTGAAGTGGCGCTGGTCTCCCCTGAAGTACCAGCCCAGCTCCGACTTAACCTCCATATTCTTCCAGCACCTGCGTCCCAGCTGGCAGTCAGTGAATAAACACATGAGAGAATGAATGAGTGGAGTTCATCTTGGCCCAGTTTAACTGAGAGATCAGAGACTGCGGCTTCTATAAATTCTCAGCAGACAGATGTCTGTGCAGAGTCTAGACCCTCAAAAGAGCGCATCCAAAAGCCCTGTTTCGTAGGCTCTGTCCCCCAGAGATGGTTTTGTAGGTCTGGGGTAGAGCCCAGGAAGCTGGGTGTTTTTTTCATCTAAGACATTCTATAGCCTAGACAGGCTTGGAAAGACCTGACTAGGGCCATTTAGGTAGTGGGAGGACTGAAGATGCATACGAGGGCTGTCTAGAAAAAAATCCAGCCATAAACACCTCAATTTTTCATATTACATGGCTGGGTGCTTTCCAGACCGCCCTTATATACGATACAGCTATAAGCCCCACAGGGAAGAAGTACTGTGATTTCATTTTACAAACATTTTTGGGGGTTAATGGTGGAAGGGAACTTTGGGTTCATTTGGTTCAAATGTAGCATTTATGAATGGAAGTGTAGTCACAGAAGAAGAAAGCCTGAGCCCTCCCTCAGAAGGGCCTTGGAGTCCCTGCTGGGCATGAGGCTGTGTTCTAGGGCAGCGCAGAACGCCATCAGAGAGCATGCGGACCACGGTAGGTCCCCGTCTTCACCCCATGCTCTTCTTCCGACAGGTCTCCTGTGATGGCCGGCGGACTCTTTGCTGTGGACCGGAAGTGGTTCTGGGAGCTGGGCGGGTATGACCCCGGCCTGGAGATCTGGGGAGGGGAGCAGTATGAAATCTCATTCAAGGTGAGCCAGCTCTCTGGGAGTCCCCCCCTCGGCTCGCCACAGCCCCTGGGCACCTGTCCGGGCAGACTGCCTTTCTCATGTCTGTCTGAGTCTGGAAAGTCCCGAGCCCTGGGGTTCTGCAGCCCCTGTGCCCCAAAGTAAAGGGGTCACATTCCCCCGTCATTGGTGGGACTCTGTGTTGATCTCAGGTAAAGAACAGGTCCCTCTGAGGGGAAAAGTTAGCCAGTCCTGTGCCCTATGGTCGGCCAGGGCTTGCTTCTCACATCCCAAGAACCTCTGGTCAGGTGAGTCCCTCCCACTCCCATGAGGGGTGGCCGGTGGCACCATGACTGGGCCAAGCCCTGTGAATACAGGACTCTGAGTCAGGTGTCAGCTTTCAATGCAAAGGACCATGTCACACACACCAATCGAGACGTCAGTGCTGGGGTCAGAGTGCCTACGTCAGACCCCAGCTCTGCCACTCCCCAACAGCCATGTGACCTTGGACAAGGCGTCCTCACCTCACAGAGACTCGGTTTCTTCTTCCATGAAGTGGGTTTAATGATCTTTTTATCCTCACAGGGTTGTTGAGAAGATTAAATGAGGCCATGCCTGTGAGGTGCCTCTTAATCAGTAGCTTAAAAGATTATTTCCATTATTGACGTCATTACTGTCATCCTATGTAGCACTGGGTGAGCAGTGCAGAGCTGGGGAACAGGAATTCTTAGCGAGCAAGAAAACATCTCCCTGGAATTCTGTTGAAACATTATTTTGGTTTGAAAAGCACTCTGTGCCTGTTTTAACCTGCAGAACTCTGACGTTGTCTCCCAGAAGGGGACCAGCCCCCTAACTAAAACTGATATTAATGTCCGGGGGTGGGGGGGTTGATATTCAGAATACATAATAACTAATGACACAGCACCAGCCAGTCAGAGTGGATGCCAGCTATAAACAACCATGCATCCCCTCTGGTGGCCACAACAGATTCCAGCCCTGATCAGAGCTAGTGGGACCCTGGGCCACACCCGTGCTGGCTTAGTTAATCCTCTCAACAACTAGGAGGGTGATATAATTATTATGCCCATTTCACAGGGAGGCAGGTCCCACAAAACTAGAAGTAACAGAACCAGGTCCTGAACCCAGGTCTGCCTGACTGCCGATCTGGCACTCTGACTCACAGGCCTTGTAGGCCTCGGGAGGGATCTGAGAGAAGAGTACTTGGAGGAAAACTAGCTTGAGAAAGTGGCTGCTGTCTCTCACCTTATCTTCTCAGTGTTTGCCTCTCCCTGGTGTTATTCTTAATTTACTGGAATATTCTGCAGCCTCTTAGTGAAGCAAATTAATAACAGTCTGAGTCAGAAATAGCAAATAGATTTCCTCTTCCTGCCATCTCTGATCCACTGGCGGGGGCTGCCCCAGTTCTGTGTTGATACGTATTCTGGAGCTGCATCTGAGCTTAGCAGAAGAGTGGTGATTGACTAGTGATGTCTGCCGTGGGTGCAGGTTTGGTAAGAGATGGCAGATATGTCATTGATTTAGTATCCCTAGCCCATGCAATCTGGTTTTCCAATTGTCCCATGTCTGTGGTACAGTGCAATCACACACAAGGAATCAGAAGTTTTAACTTCACAGTTCCTTGATCATCAGTGAAACAAACTTGATTTATGAAGTTTCTTGCCGAGTTTGTTCCCAGAAATGGACACATCTGTGTTCTGAGTTCTCATCAGAATGTAAACTTGCATAAGGTGGGGATCTTTGTGTGTTTTACTTACTGCTGTATCCTAAGTACTGGAAGGACTGTCTAGCACAGAGAAGACACTTAATAAGTACTTGTTGGTGGAATACTCAGAGCAAGTGTGTCTCAGGCCAGCCCAGCCCCCATGGTCAAGAAGTCCCCCTACAGAAACTCACTTCATGGAGAATAGTGAATGGAGAAAGATTTGCACAGAGGAATTTCTAAACCCAAAATGGTTTCATTCTGAGTATTTCAAACACCCATCTAATAAAGCTCATTCAAACAATTGCGACACTACAAATGGCATTTTTCTCCACACGGCTTGTAAGACTTGGTAATGAAACCATCTTAGAAATCTCTCTTCTGGAGGCGGGAGGGGGATGGCTCATGTTTCCCTCTGATCCACTTATGTCTTCTCTCCTGAAGGGGGAGGCGACAGGGTGATGAGGAGGCTCCCGTTCTGGAAGGGAGACTCTTCTCCCTTCGCTTTGTCTCCTGACTTCGAGGGCGGGAGTTCCTGGAGCCTGTGACAGCCCATCTGCCAGAGCGTTGTCTCCCAGGCCTCCCTGGACAGCCCGCCGCAGCGCGGAGGGGATGGGAGAGCCCATCCATCTGCTGGTGACACCTCCCTGAGAGGCCAGGTGTTCTGCTTCAGCCAGGGTGGGGCCTTTACAAAGGGTCCAATTCCCTCTGATTTATCTCTGCTAAGATCCCTTTTCTTCTCTGTGACAGAGAAAAGAGACTGGTTTGAAAGGCTGTATAGATTCAGAAATTAAGATAAATTGATACGTGCCATCAGGACTGATGGATTAATAATTTGGCTTCAATTCCAGACTAGGCCATCTATCCTGATGGGAAAGCCACAGAAAAGATGTCTCTAAAGACTCTGTAATTTCTAGAAGAATCATTGGCATTTTTTTCCTTTCTCATTCTCTCTCTCTTAGCCAGCAGAGGTTTTGTCCCAAAAGACACAGGCTATCAAATTTCTCCTGCTTGCCAGTTAGAATCTTCCCAGTTCCAGTGGTTGGGTAAATCTTTAACTCCATGCACCTGCCTCCAGGAGCTGACACCTGCTCCACTCTAACCCTCCCCCTTGTCCTCTCACCCCATTGCATTAGTTTAGACCGACTCATGGTTACAGGTGACCAAAATCTAACTTAATTGATTGGCCCACACAACTGAAAGTCCAGCGTAGACCCTCCAGGCCTAGCAGGATCCAGTGACTAACCCATTTCTTTCAGTCTCCATCTCTCTCATTCCCTTCACTCTGCAAGCTTTCCCTCTGCAGAAATGCCCAGCAGACCATTGGAAAGAGAGTTTCTCTTTCCCATCATTCCTGTAGGTGTCTCCAAGTTGAGTCTCATTGACCTGCTGGGCCCTTCCAATTCCTGAGCAACATTCTCCTTGGTCCGCTGCAGTCACATGCCCATCCTGGAACCAGGAAGCTAGGCATGGGCTGGTTCCCCAAAGGAAAGTCTAGGCACTGTATCCAGAAGAGGAAATGGATGTGGGGCAGGGCAAGCCACCCATGTTCACCGCATCCAGCCACTCAGAGCTGCTAGCAAGCCCCGCTCACACATCAGGCCATCTTTGGAAGCATGCACTGGTCACTCTGCCTGCAGTCCCTTTCCTGTGCTGGACCCACCCACACTCATCCTCTGGGCTCAGCTCATGTAGATGGTGGCCTCTCAGACTTACCTGAGCTCCCGATGATGATTAGGGAACACCCCTGTGTCACTGGAAAGGGGCTTCAAATACCTCATGTTGACTTGACTCAGGGGTTGGCCCATCTTCCCCACTGGCCTCTGAGCTCTGGAGGGGCAGGGAGGGAGTGGGTCCTGTCCCATGTCTGTACCCCAGTGTCTGGCCCATATTAGGTATTTTAAGTAACTGCTAGTGGCATTTATTCCTGTCTGAGAAAACTGCCTTCCCCGTGCTCTTCCCAGGCTTACGTCACCCTCTTTGGGCAATGGTGGTGTGTTGGGAAAGGTATTATGAGAAGGCAGGCACTGGCTTCTCATCTCTGCTCTCCATCCATCTGGGACCCTGGACCAATCACTTGATCTCTCAGACCCTCACATCCCAGATGGCATTGGTATATTTTTCCTTCCTACTCATGGAGATAGGATCAGGTAAGAGGCTGTGGGGAAAGCCCTTTGGCTTGCACAGGTGCAAGGGCAGTTTATATTAGTGGTGGCATGGGCAGGGAACAGAAAGGGGACTGCACGGTGTCCCCAGGGGGCCAGGTTAGGCTACCTTCAGCTCTCAGATCCAAGAGAAAGGAATTATCCACCAGACAACACAGCTGAGCTGGCATGAGAACGATGTGGGCTCTGGGGCAATGTAAGGGTGTCTCTTTTGTTAGTAGTGGTTTGGCAAAATCTGTTACATTTATCAGCAAGTACATTCTTTGCCCCAAAATACCATGCCCAGGAGTTTATCCAAGAGACAGCCACATAAGTGAGCAAAGATTTACATAGAAGCTATTTATTGAAGCATTACTCACAGTAAAGGAAGATTGAAAATGACCCAAATGTATGCCCTTAAGGGATAGATAAGTTAGAGCACATTCCAACAATGGAGTATTATTCAGACAGTGACTTACAATGGATTGACTTTTAAGATAGTGCGCAAGTAATGAGCATTCAGTAGAAACTGTACTTCAAATCTTGAGTTTTGATCTTTTCCTGGGCCAGTGAGTGATATGCCTTACACTGCTCCCCTGAGATGCTGGGCAGTAACAGTAATTTGCGAGGGTAAACAGCCGATTCTCTACAGCATATTCTTTGTGGTAGGTGATTTTCCCCAACTATAGGCTTATGTCATTGTTCTGAGCATGTTTAAGGTAGGCAACACTAAGTGAGCTGTGATGTATGGGGTGTCTCTTTCTACAAATGGGTTTCTATAACATTGAATGTGTTCACACATACGTATCACTTATATAATCCAAAAAAAAAAAATTTAAGATATTTTTTTAACTAAGAATAGGAAAATATTGCTTGTTCAGCTCCCCTGGCCCATCTCCTATCTCCCAACAGTCTGGGCCATTTGCAGGTTCAGGGCTAAGACTCCCAGCAAGGCAGGCGTATGGGGAAGGGCATCTAGGGGGAGACTGGGCCCCCTGAGTGCTTCTCTGCAACTCCAAGGGGTAGAGGTACAGGCCACAGCCCTGGAAGACAAGGAGATGGTCTGAGGGTGCCCTGGGGCAGGCTCGTGAGAGCAACGTACTGCTGGAAACCATGTGAGGGGACCAGGGAGAGCCATGATTCATCCGAGAGGGAAACCGGTCACATCTGAGGAGGGCCAGGAGGCCTCAGGGTGGGTGGGGTCTGCATTGTTGGGCACAGATGTCCCAGGCTGCCTGGGATAGATTTTTTAAAAGAAAACTTCCCGGTTTTCCTTTTGTGAAAATGCACAGCATCTTCAGGAGGATTTCTATGAAATCAGGTGTGTGAAGGAAGGTAGGTCACACCCCAGAATCTGATCAAGGTGACCTTGTGATCTGAGTGATTAGGTAACTGGACCAGCATCCCTCAACTAGAAGGGGGTAGAGCCAGGACTAAATCTCAGATGTCCTGACCCCCTAAGCCCAGTGCTCATCTCCTTCCACCTGGTGTGTATGTGGGGTGGGGGGAGGGGGGTTTAAGAGAAAAGGCGAGCCCCCTAGAGAGAGGCCACTGTTTCATGAGGGCCAAGAAGTCAGGACCAGCCCTGAGGGGGCTTTAGTTGCTGCATAGGAGGGAGGAATGAGTTCATCCACCCAAGGGGCGGAGGGCGGCCCAGAACTGTCACCCAGGCATCGGACGGCACCTTCCCCCTCCCGGCTCCCTCGGACTCAGACAGGTACAGCGTTGCTGCGGGGAGCCTGGTGCGTGCTCCCCTCTCAGCTGGGTCATCCTTGGGTGCTGGGAATGCCCTCCACTGCATGCAGCATTTTGCTCCTGGCCACATGTGCCCAGACCCATCTGCCGGGAACAGGGAAGGCGTTCTGCTTGTGACTCTCAACAAGCCACTTGAAATTCTGTGAGTGCCTGTCTGGGGGAGCCTGCCGCTCCCCCAGTCCTCTGGGAAGATGGCTCAGGGGTCTGAGGGTGGCTGGCCCTACATCACTCCCTACCTAGCACACACCTGTCTCTTCGTGCCTCTGTCTTTTCATCACTGAAAAATGGCAATAATCACGTCTTCAGAGGTTTGTTGTGAGAACGAGGTGGGATAAAACATTTATTTGGCTTGGACCCAGGCAAAGAGGAGACTCTTAGTAAGTGGTAGCTGTTCTGATCAGAGCCATCATGTTAGAACAGCATAGGATTACGTGCGTGGGCTGGTTTCTGGTGCAGGCTTGATTAGCTAGTCGCTGTGTGACCATGGATGAGTGACTTAACCTCTCTGGACTTAATTTCTTCATCTGTAAAAATAATTCTTACTATGTAGAGGGGGTGTGAGCATGGTATTAGTCAACGTGTGTTAAAACCTTAGCTCAGTGCCTGTCACTTAACAGATAATGGTAGCTTTAATGTTGGGGGTTTTGTGGTGCGATTGAGCAGCAGCTGCAGGAAGACCGGCGTGGAAAGAGCTGGAGGCCAGCAAGGCAGAGGCCCAAGACCTTGGCACCGTGCCCAGCTCTGGAGTGAACTCTCCGTGAGACCTTGGACAGCTCACCTCTGCTTTCTGCTGAAACTTCATCTCCTTATCTACAAGGGCACTGGTGACCCCAAACTCGCAGGGAAGTCTAGAGATACAGTGTGACCTGGCAGGACATGTTATCCTGAGAGGAGTTGTCACTGTTCCAGGATGCATTGTTCTCAGAGTGTGGTCCCTATACCAGCCATATCCACGGCACCTGGGAACTGGTTAGAAATGCAGCTTCTCTGGCCCCACTGCAGACCTGCTGGGCCAGACGCCTGGCATGGCAGGGGGTGGGGGACCTGGTGGCCTGTGTTTTAACAAGCTCTCTGGGTTATTCTGATGCTCACTCAAGGTTTGGAAACCAGGGCTGTAGTGAATAGGTGGAGTCCTGTATAGAGAGGAGGCGTGGGCTTACGTGTAGAAGGACAGAGGTGTGTGGGTAGGTTGGCTGGCAGGTTGGCCCCAGACCCTGACACTGTCACCAGCCTTTTAAGGCTCTGTATCATGGGTTCATTAGGTCCACCCTTGGCAGCCAGTTTCTATTCCATTTCTTCCAGCAGGATTTCAGGTCAAGGCTGACCAGTGACTAGGCCATGTGTGGATGGGTGGGTGTGTGGGTAGGTGGGTGGGTGGGAGGATAGATGGGTGGATGGATGGATGGATGGATGGATGATGGGTGGATGGATGGATGATGGATAGATGGATTGATGGATAGATGATGGATGGATGATGGATAGATGGATGATGGATAGATGGATGGATGATGAATAGATGGATTGATGGATGGATGATGGATGGGTGGGTGGGTGGAAGGATGGATGGATGATAGATAGATGGATGGATAGATGATGGATAGATGTATTAATGGATAGATGATGGATGGATGGATGATGAATAGATGGATTGATGGATGGATGGATGATGAATAGATGGATTGATGGATGGATGGATGATGGATGGATGATGAATAAATGGATTGATGGATGGATGATGGATGGGTGGGT
>PVKE010035188.1:0-17005 GCA_004027555.1 Craseonycteris thonglongyai | reverse complement strand
TACCTCATACTCACAACCCCCAGGCCGCAGCTCAGACAGCCGTTTAGCTTCAGATCTAGGATCCACATGCTAGTGCCAGGCACTGTCATCTGCACTTAGCTCTGGCAGGAAGGACTCTCTTTTCCGTTCCGGCTCCCAGCCACTCTACAAAGTAGCCAGAATCACCCTTGAAAAATGCACATGGATTCACATTGTTCCTCTCTGTGAAATCCAGGTCTGGGAAGTTCTGTGGAAGCTGACCCCGCATAGCCTGCCTGCTCCAATCCCACCTGCTCTTCCAGCCTCATCTTTCCATCTTCTCGCTTAGACTATTCCCAGGCTCCTGCTGGTCTTTTTCTTCTGGAACATGCATACTTGTCCCACATTCACATGTGCTGTTTCCACCAGGCCTCCTGAATCACTCTCTCAGAATTTACCTGACTACTCCTACACCTTATGTAGGTCTCTAAAACATTGCTTCTCAAAGTCTCTTCAACTCAGTCATCTAAACTAGGTTCTTTTGCTCCCTGCTCTCACAGTGGTGTTATCTGTACCCGTATCTGTATCTATATCTGTATCTAGGTCATATTCCATCCAAATTGATAGATTATTGTCTCAGTCCCTTATTGATTCTTATGTAGGTTTATCCTGTCATCATTTTTCATGGTAAGTTCAAAATCCTTAATAGTTATTAAACACAAAACAAAGCATTTAGGAGGCACTTTCTATGACTTAGAGGCCAAAAGAAGGCACAATGAACATTGTGTCATAACATTTTATTCGAAAATCCTGGTTTGCAAAGTTCTGTGAAACTTTTCTGGAAACCTCTGGTTACCATTCCACACCTTGGCTCTACTATCTAGCAGGATCTGACTACCGGTAATACAGGTGCCCTGGAATTCCCTCTCCCAACTCCCTGAGGCAATAATACTTCCACACCCTCTTCAAAATGCACAACAATTCTCTCTGATCTCATTTCTACCCATAAACCTCCACCCATTGTATTTTGGTCTATACAGACAATCCAGCCACCAGAACTGTTCAGAAAACCATGGGAGATAAATATAACTGACCAGGTTTTTATTTCATTACATTTATTTCTGTTATTGTTTGTTTTAATGTCTATTTCCTCACTAGACTAAGCTCCATAATATCAGAGACCATGGTTGTACGGTTCATGGTTATACTCCCTCCTTCTAGCACAGTGCCTGGCTCATGAAAGCCAATAAACAAATAGCTCTTAAATGAATGGAGTAACTCGCATGAGTTCACACAACAGTTAGTAGTAGCGCACAATTTAATCCAGATACACATCTGATTCTAAGGGTCATGCTTTCTTTTCTTTAAAACAATGTTACAAAAGCCACAGCTGATGCAATTATTGTGTGATGTGTACACAAATGGGCGTATTATGGCCTTATACAGACTTGACTTGTCTTTGTCAGTCAAGGGTCTGCATAATATATTTTTGTGAATGCTATATCTTATGATACGGCTTTAAATTCATTGATATTTAAGATATGTGAACACTGGAGGCCATTGTGAGAACTTTCAGATGTGGTTCTAACGTGTGTTTTTCCTAAAAAGAACTATGGATCATTTATCCCCCTACCAACTGCCTTCTTTGATCACATTTTCAAAATCTAGAGCATAGAAAGATATCCCTGGCATCATAAGACATTATAATGCCCAGTAAAGTTTCTCTTTCAAATAATTGGTTGGCAGTTCTCTGCCACAGCAAGAGAAGATTTAAAGATGTGAACTTCTATAAACTCTTTGGGATGCTGATACATGACTTCCAAGGTTTGTGTTCAGTTATATCACCAGAAGGATCTATGAAGTAGCCATAACAGGAGAACATGTGGCAACGTCTCAGCCTAGCCACTAAGGGCCCTCGAAGGCTCTCTCTGTGGTTTCTGAAAGAGAGAGCAGAGTCATCTTTTAAATTAGCTTTTATTCTCCAGTTAGCTGTGGTAACTCATTTATTTATATATTTATTCATGATGATTCCCAGCATCATTTACTAAATTACAGGTAATTCATCTTTAAGGCATACTTGGCCACCATTTCAATGTTTTCGTTATAAATGTGTGTGTGATATTTTAGAATATTTGGAAAGTCCTAGCAAAAGGTAAAGATTATTTTATAAAATCTTCACACCTATGGATATCCACAGTTACTAGTTTGGTGTATCTTTGTATATAAGAACACATGCATTTCAATGCTCACACACACACCTAGTATATGTTCCAAAAATTAAAAATAAAAAACTAAAAAACAAGGACCACCCTCTTGTATAGAACATAGGCATTTTAAGATACCAAGACAAAGAGTTTCACATGCCTTTTATTCTATATCAAGTGCTATGTTCCATCTCTATGCAAAAATAACCTGGACTTGCTCCCTGTCTCCCCATTGGATGGATGGAATTTTTGTTGCATGGAGTGGTGCTATACTTCAAAGCCGGCTGTCTTTAGCAGATGATGGAGTGTATGTCAGAGGGAGCTTGCTTATAGCTGAGCTCATATGGACAATGTCTTGTAAAGAGGGGGACTATTGCAGTTCTTCATTACTGTCCCACGGTCAAGATTATGAGCCTATTTATGAAACCATGTCATCATTCACTTTTGCCATTATTTTGCAGTCATAAGATTTTCTCTATTCATTTGAAGATGTATACTTATAAACAAAGCAAACAAGAAGGATTTCCAAGCAGTGGTGATTTAAGCAAGTCATGGTAAGACACTACTCCTTTTCTCAGTGTAGAAATGCAGCTTCTATTTCCAAAATCTATTTCCAAAATCGCTGCCTGAGTTTCCTTATGATGAAGTCCTCTTTCTTCTGTCTTGAGAAAATAAAAACTAATATCCATAATAATTTATAAAAAGAAATAGATAAGATTTGATGCTTATGGCATACCTAAGGTTACATAGTATTAATATATTAGTTTACTTGGACTGCCATGACGAAGTATTGCAGATAGTGCAGCTGAAACAACAAATTAATTTTGTCACGATTCTGGGAGCTAGAAGTCTAAGATTCAGTTATTGATAGGGTAGGTTTCTTCTGAGGCCTTTCTTCTTGGCTTGAGATCGCTGTTTTCTCCCTGTGTTCTTTCATGTCTTTCCTCTGTACATGTCTGTGTCCTAATCTTTTCTCATAAAAATACCATTCATATTGTATTAAGGTCCACACTAATGTAATCATTTTAACTTAATACTTTTTCCAAATTTTATGTTCAGTTAGTCACTTGTAACTGTAACATATAAACTTGGGCTGGGTGGGGGACCACAATTCAACCCATAACACATGTGTAGAGAATGAAGGGTCGGAGGTTTAAACAGGGGTTTTTCCGATTCCAAAGTCCAGATTTTCCTACGACTCCAAAGCTGCTGATGTTATTAAGTTTCTTTTCCACTGCCTTGATTCCTTTTCATTAAACAACTTATTTTCCCACCGTCCCAGGATCCTGTCTCTCAGTAGTAGGATTTTAAGAAAATTAAAATGCTTTTTCTCTTAAGAAGATGGAGTAAGTGAGTTGTAAGAAAAGAGACAGCAGCCATGGAGTGAAGCTCTTGAAATATAGATTGAGGAGGCTATACACTCATTAGTTTGAAAAAAACATTTATTGAACACATAGGGGTTATTTGCAAATAATTCTTACACTAATCAGAATTATTCTAATCTAGTGGGAAGTATTTTAAGGAGAAAATAATAGAGAATTCCTAGGTCTATCTAGTTCGTATTTCATTGGTTTGTTTTTTTTTTAACCATAGTTCTATTCAGTGAACAGAGCTTCTTTATTTTTTAAAGATTTATTATTACTATTTTTTAACAGAGAGACAGACAGAGAGAGACAGAGAGAAGGGGAAGGGCCCAGAGCAGTCTCCATAGTTGACAGCATTAGTTTTCCATATAGTTTCACTCCACAGGTGGGCACAGGGCTGTGCAGGGCAGGTACTGAGCCAGGGGCCTCCCTCACAGGCCCCGGCAAGAACTGAACTGGGGGCACACCCCAGCTCAGCATATGGGTCCGCATGGTCCGGGCCCGGGATTTGATCCTCGGTCTCCGGAGCTGCAAAGCAAGCACTTAACCCGCTGAGTCATCCCGGCTTCCCCATCCTTTATTTTTATCATTGTAGAGCAATCTTGTCCAATTAGCAGCCACAGGCAGCCCAGGACAGCTTTGAACGTGGCCCAACACAAATTCATAACCTTCTACAAACATTATGAGAGTGTTTTCGCAATTTTTCTTTTAGCTCATCAGCTCTCATCAATGTTAGTGTATTTTACTAATATATGTGACCCAAGCCAATTCTTGTTCTAATGTGGGGCAGGGAAGCCAAAAACTTGGACACCCCTGTTGTAGAGAATAAAGAATTGAAGCTCAAAGAGTTTGTATCCCTTGCCCAAGTGGTAGAAGCAGGACTCCAACCCACTTCCTTTGATTCAGAGCACTGTGATCTCTCGCTTGCACTGGCTGCCTCCCTATTCAGTGTACACACAGGATGCTGTGTGAAGTTCTGTAGGTGATTCATAGACTCACCACAGGATATACTCTCAAAGAACTTCCTTTGTGCAAGATCAAACTAACATACACCTCACCCTCTCTACGCTGCACCCCTGAAGCACGGGCACACCAGTGGATATGCATGTTCACACTCACAAAGTCCTGTCTTATATTATACTTCTGGGAATTCATTTTTCTGAAAATGGAACTTTCCCAGAGGGGTATGGGCAACTAACAGCTACACACAAGCTCACATCTGCCCTTAGACTTCTCTGCACCTGTCTGCCAAGGTGCCATCCTTCCTCCTCTTAACTGATTCTAAAACCTCATCTCTAAGGAGAGCTAGAATTGGTTTAAAAAAAAAATGTGGCTTAACTGTCAGCATAACTGTGATTCTCACTAGTGAGTTGTAAAATCTGTTTTGTGGGTCAAGACCAGAATTTTAAATATGAATTAGAATGAAATAAAATAGAAACTATCAGAGTGTGTTAAATGAAATTGGAGGAAATATTGTTTCATGAAACTTCTGTTTCTATTTTCTTCTGTGTGTGTGAGAGCCCACATACTGGATCTTTATGAAAAGCATATTTTTTGATGAATTATGGTAGCAAAAGGCTTGAGAAACAATCTTTTAAAAAAAGAAAAATAGCTCTTTATTCTTTTAAAATTAAATTTGTTGGTGTGACATGGGTTAGTAAAATTAGATAAGTTGCAAGTATACAATTCTATAATGTCATCTGTACACTGTATCATGTGTTCACCACTCAGTCAGTTCTCCCTCCATCACCATTTACTCGACCACTTTACCTTCCTCCATTACACCCTACCCCTGTGTCTATGAGTTTTTATTTGTTTGTTTGTTTTGGTTGTTTGTTGTTTTCAGTTTTATATCCCAGATACGAGTGAAGTCATATGGTTCTTGATTTTTTCTGTCTGACTTATTTCACTTAACATGATAATCTCAAGATCCATCCATGTCATAGCAAATGGCAATATTTCATCTTTTCTTGTGGCTAAGTAATATTTGATGGTATAAATGTAGCATATCTTTTTTATCCAATCATCTATCCAAGGACACTTTTCATGTCTTGGCCACCGTGCATAATGTTGCAACATCAGGGTACATCTATGTTTGTGGATAAATGTTTTCAGATTTTTGATGTAGATACTCAGAAGAGGGATTGCTGGATTGTATGGTAATTCTATTCTTAATTGTTCAAGGAAACTCCATACTGTCTTCCTTAGTAGTTGTGCCACTTTACATCCCCACCAGCAGTTTATAAGGATTCCTTTTTCTCCACGGCCTTTCCAGCACTTGTTATCTCTTGTCTTGTTGATGATCGACATTCTAACAGGTGTAAGGTGGTATCTCATTTTGGGTTTTGTTTGCATTACTCTAACAGCTAGTGAAGTTGAGCTTTTTTTTAATTTATTTTTTCATATATCTGTTGGCCATTTGTATGTCTTCTTAGGAGAAGTGTCTGTTCAGGTCCTCTGCCCATTTTTTAATTGGATTATTTGGTTTTTAGTTGAGTTGTATGAGTTCTTTATATGTTTTGCACATTAGCCTTTTATAGGAGATGTGTCTGCAAATATCTTGTGCCATTTGATTGGCTGCATCTTTATTTTTGCTTTTACTTTCTTTCTTTGCCTTTGAAGTCAAATTCATAAAATTTTCTTTGAACCCAATGTCCATGAGTTTAGTACCTATGCTTTCTTCTATGTAGGTTATTGTTTCAGGTCTTGTTTAGGTTTTTGATCTTTTGGGGGGTTTCTTTGGTTTGTTTTTTTTTAAAGATTTATTTCATTGTTTTTTTGAGAGAAGGTGAGAGAGAGACAGAGACAGAGAAGTGGGAAAGGCCCAGAACAGTCTCTGTAATTATACATCATCAGTTTTTTTACATAGTTTCATTCCACACAAGTGGATGTGGGGCTGCACAAGGTGGAACCGAACTGGGGACCTCCTTCAAGAACCTTCACCACCATTCTGACAGTTACTATTTATGCTCCACAGTTTAGCATGTGGGTTTACACAAACCAAGGCCAGGATTTGATCCCTGGACCTCGCGTTGCAAGGCAACTGCTCAACATGTTGAGCTATCCCGGCATCCCTCTTCAATCTATTTTGGGTTAAGTTGTGTATGTGATGACAGACAGCAGTTCAGATTCATTCTTTTGTCTGTGGTTTTTCAAATTTCTTAGCACCATTTACTAAAGAGGCTTTCTTTTCTCCAGTGTATATTTTGATTCTTTTATCAGAAATTATCTGCCCCTATACTCATATGTGTGTGTTAATTTCTGGGTTCTCAATGCTATTCCATTGGTCTTTGTGTTGGTTTTCTTGCCAGTACCATGCTGTTTTGATTACTATCACTTTATAGTATAAATTGAAGCCAGGAATGTGAAACCTTCAGCCTTATTCTTTTCTTTTCTTTCCTTTATTTTATTTTTTATTTTTTTATAAGAATTGCTTTGGCTATTTGAGGTCTTTTGTGATTTTATACGAATCAGATGATTTTGAATTCAGGATTTTTTTTTATAATATAAAAGTTATAGTCTCCTAAGATAAATATACACAAATTCATATACCTATGTTTGTGGTACAGTTTTGAAGGGCTTGTGGATCACAGGAGTGTAAGCTACTGGCCTCAAGTTCAGAACAATTGCTACAACTAAAATGGGATGTTTTCTTTGGAAAAGGGAGAACTGGCCCTAGTATTTCTTCTGGACCCTTTTCTTCAACATTTTCATGTTTTAGCCTGACTACCTTTAGCATTTGAGAGCCAAGAGCCTAGGCCAAAGAGCAAGAGAGATCTTACTCAACATTTAGTTAAAAAGTTTTTACTGAATAAAACAAAGCTGGAGATTGGAGGGTGTTCAAGCCATACCACATCAGCTCCACTGAGCTTAAATTAAGTTTCTAAAAGGGGGAAAGGCAATGAGCAACTAAATGAGGTGATTTCATATAGATCTAAGTGTTACAAATGAGATAATTGGGGGGATGTGATAGAAACAAGTGGAGAGGAAATGGGATAAGTTAAAGAAGGCAGTTCATTTTAATTTGGGGATGAGAGAATGTGTTTCTTCATTAGCTTGGATTGCTAGCCTCGTATCTGTGGTCTGCCTCTCCATTACATTATCCTTACCAGTGCTTTACATTATTTCAAAGTACGTCATGAATATTTACTGATGGATAATTGTATTTCACTTTTCTCAGGATAGAAAACATATTACGGTATGTTTAAGTGTATAGATTCTGGCATCAGATTGTCTGAGCTTGAATCTTTGTTCTGCCCCTTGCTAGCAATGTGGTATGGGCAAGTTACTTCATCTCATTAAGCTTCCATTTCTTCAGGCTTATCTTGAAAATGGGGCAAATGAGACTGTTATGAGGATTAAATCCATTAATAAATGTAAAGAGCTTGCTTGTATATTTCATTTTCAGGTGTTCTATCCCAGGAGTTAGTGGTTGTGGAAAACCACCATTTTGTAGTATCTCACAATTTGATGGGTCAAGACCATAGGCGGATCTCAATGGATAAGTCCTTCTACTGCATTCTTCTGCTACTTCGTCAGCTGAGGTTACTTGGTAGTTTTCGAGGGGCATATGAGCTTTTCTGGGATGTGCATGGGTGTATAGTGGGGTAGGGGGTTCCAAGTGGCTTCATTTACATGTCTGGCATGTCTGGAAGGTAGAAACTGTAGATCAGCTGAGGTTACTTGGTAGTTTTCGAGGGGCATATGAGCTCTTCTGGGATGTGCATGGGTGTATGTTGGGGTAGGGGGTTCCAAGTGGCTTCATTTCCATGTCTGGCATGTCTGGAAGGTGGAAACTGTTGATCAGAGCTCCTGTGTGTGATATCTTCAGCAGGTTCACTCAGAATAATCAGATTTCAGGGGAAATCGGGATGGCTCAGTGGGTTAAGTGCTCATTTTGAAGCGCCGGAGACTGAAGGTCGAATCCCGGCCCTGGCCCGTGCGGACCCATTGGCTGAACTGGGGAGTTCCCCCAGTTCAGTTCTCTCTCTGTCTCTGTATATCTCTCTCTCTCTCTCTCTCTCTCTCTCTGTCAAAAACGATAACAATAATAATAATAAGAAGAAGAATCAGATTTCTTATTTGGAGGCTTAAAGCTTCCAGAGAGAGTATGCTAATTAGGAGGAAATAGGAGCTGATGGCTTCTTAGGGGCTGGGTCCAGAAACTAACACAGACTCTTTCACTAGAGTCAACTGGTTAATGCTGTGACAGAACCAACCCAGATTTAAGGAGTTATAAACCCCACCTTTCCATGGAAGAAATACCAAAGAATCGGTAGCCATCTTCAACCTACCACGAATTTAGAAAGTTCTAGGTAAGTTTATGCTATAATTACTACATTATACCTTTAAAAATTCTGGTTATACATTTATTTCAGGTTGCCATAACAAAATCAAATGTTAGCCTTGTTTTCTCTTTACTTTCTCTTTACCTTTTTGTACTTCTTAAAGTAGCTGTCATCAGTAAGTGGCCGTTGGAGATTTAAAAACTGGTATACACTACACAGGCCACTGAGCATTAACTGTGGGAATTTCCCGCTCATGATAGCAATGGTTTTTATTGATGCCACAAGTCATATAGAACTCAGTTTCGATTTATTCATTGGTAGCCCATAGTCCCACTGATATAACCACATAGTTGTATGTGTTTCCTCTCCAGAGGCCGAGGACTTCAAAAAAAGGTGATATCTGAGTGTATTAACATTCAGTAATAAACAATCACATTTTCCTTAACACATATACTACTTGACCAAAACCCCGTTCTTCTTTCTCTCCCCAGCCCCCCCCCCAAATCTTCCACATCAAAAGAGCAGAAATAAAAAGCCACATGAAAGGTTGAACACATACACATTTTAAAATTTCTTGTAAAAGACTCATGATTGTGTGTCATTACTCTAAACAGATATTTCCTGTAACCACTTAAATCCCATAACGAATCCGCAGCTTAGTAAGAGCTCTACATTCTTATCTATTGGTTTGGCTGTCAGAGTACAGTAGACTCTCCGTTAACCAGCACCTATGGGGATTGGTAGAGGCTGGAATAATGTAAGTAGATTTTCTATTATCTGGAACTCAACCGGCAAAACCTCAAACAACCACCAAAAATATTTGTCATTTGCTTGAGAGTGCCAGTTGCTGGCATTCTAGTTAACGGAGAGCCTACTGTATTTGCTTTGGCCAATTCTGCCTATCCTGCCTCCCTTCTTATTTAATTTTTTCAGATTTACTACTGCCCAGAGGTACGCAAATACTTTCTGGTATGTGGCGTTCAAGGTCAATTTAAAGGCAGGTCCCTGGAGAAATGAGCATTTGTGACTGGTCATCAATTTCCCTAAATCTGTTACAGCCTTTGAGATACAGATATGGAGGAGAAAACAGATAAGCCAAATGAGTTTCTGAGACAAGGGGCGCCTACAAATGGGGTACTATTGACTGCAAAAATGTAGCGTAACTATTCTTTTTGAAGAAAATATTTCTTTGATCATTTTATCCTGTCTTAAAACCAAAATATCCTACTTTAATTAAAAAGTTCATTCATATGTAAGTCATCTTCACCCCCTACAGCCACACCCCTACCTACCCGGCCTTAATTCTGTTTATTCAGGAAATACTGTTTTGAGGTCATTATTTTCCCCAAGTTTCCCAGAATTACCACTTTCCCCATTCCAAAATTATTTGAATTTGTGTAGCAAGGCTACTACAGAAGGGTTGTTTGCTGACAGGAGTATTGATTTAAGTAATGGAGTTGCAGTTCAGTTGTGGTGACAAGAAGACTGATTTTTTTTTCTTTTCTTTTCTTTTCTTTATTATCAAGCTATGGGGACTCCAGAGAATAAGCATTACACATGAAGTCACTTGATCTGACTAGTGCCATTTCTTCTTATGGCTTAGACAATCCACTTGCCTTAGCATTTGGCTTTCAGTTCACATATTTGCACCTTTGAATAGCTTTCACAAAGAAGGCCCTCATTACCTGTTTGGAAAAGAAAAGTTGCCTTCTAACAAGTGGGAAGTTGATATTCTCCGGAGACCACTGGGCCCCTCATGTGTGACATTGTTGCTGTTTTCATCCCTGTACTCTTACAGTGTTGTGGGAAGAACACTAATTAGGAGCCAGGAGAACTGGCTTTGATCTCTTTTGCCTTTCCTTAAATTTGACCCATACTGAACCTTTCTGATCCTCTTTCTCCATCATTTAAAGCAAAGATGAGGAACTCAGTGATCTTATGGACCTCTTACAGTGTGAAAGGCAAGCAAAGGTATGGCAACCTTAAGATATTTCTCTTTGATATGAATTTAGAATAGGCAGTGTGAAATGAAGCACTTTAAATCTTTTTGTTTTAACGTACTCCTTAATGTCGATTTTCATTTGAGATTGTTAACCACAAGCTCGCCCTATTCTCCTGATGAGACACGCTGAGAACCTTGCGCTGGTGTGAATATGGAAAATGTTGAGCTGACTTCCGAATCTCAGTCGCCTGGACTCCACACAGCAGCGTTTCCCATCAAACTGATGTTCACAGTTCTATTTCTGGCAGCAAACTGCTTGGCCACAGGGTTTGTATGATTTCTCTCTCTCGCTCTTTTTTTTTTTTTTTTTTTTTTACCCTCCACACAGCACTTTCCCAGTTCATGTAAACTCTGTGTTAATTATTTTGGCTATTAGCTGAGAAGGAAGAAAAGCTCGCGTTTGCTAAATCCAGAATGACAAAGTGGACTCAGAAGTGCTCTCTCTACAAAATGGTTTACACACACTGCAGCTAAGGCAGGCTCTATCTTTGCTTCAATGTGTTGCTCACGAATATCAATTAATCATTTTTCCTTATTAGCTGATGTCCTCTCGGTAGCATAATGTATTTGACTGTCCTTGTGTGTTCCAGAAGACACAAGGACCCTGTCAGCGAAAGGATTCCAGCAGTTTCTAGACCTGGGGAAACAGATAACAAATGTTAGTCTCCTCTAAGAAGAAATAGGAATGTTAGAGAACAGTGGTATTTTTTTTTTTTCATAGCCTATAAAACGTCATGAGACAGAAGACACTGAGGTGAAATCTGAAGAGTCTAATTCTTCCGTCTGGTGCACACTGCTCCCTACACAAAGATTTCTGTGCCATTTAAAGAAGGACCAGAGGCCAAGTCAAAGACACCGCAGCTGTCAGGGTAATTCATGCACAGGTATCTAGGCAAAGGAGAAGCTCCACCTGAGTACTTTCCTTCTACTTCAGGGATGTGTATTTTTAGATGCACAGGAGAGAATTAAGCTGCCCTTGTTAGGTCCCCATAGTTTTAGCAGTGAGAACTCTCTGGTCCCAGGTATGAAAAACGTTCAGTTAGTTTGCATGTATAAGAGGTGCTTTGCAGGACCAGGAACTGAGATATTATGAAACCCCAGCATATTATCTCCCTGAGCATCTGTTTTCTTTTCACGTTGCATACTGGCTTGTGTTATTCAGTCAATGCAAAGGAGAAAATAGACACCTCGTGTGCCCTACAATCACCCTGCCTTATTAAAAAACAAAACAAAACAGAAACAAACAAAATCAGCAGACCATACTAAGCTGAAATTCTTTAGTCCCAACTCCAAATTAAGGAGAGTTTATTGTTTTAGCTCTTACCAGATGAGTAATCTTCCTTACCTAGATTGTGGCAGGGGGTTTGGTGAGGAAACACGTATCTGGCTACTGGGGATGTCTTCCTACCAAATCGCCACTGCCAGCACCATGAACCAGGAAAGCCAATTGGGTCCAATTACCTAAGACTTCAGGCTATTGTCAAAGAGCTAATTTTCATAATCATATCTATGAACATAAAACCCAGTATATGTTCTCAATTGATCTGCCTGTTACGTGCTTCTTAAGAGGGGCATTGTCTTTTTGCCAAAATAGAAGAAGGTTCAAACCTGAGGACAAGACGTACTTCTGTTAGGCTGGTGTAAACATAATAGCAGTTTTTACATTTTTGAACTTTGATATTGGAAAACATTCTTAAATAAATATGGTTAGGTTATACATCCTTTTACTGCACATTTCTCACTTTATGTTTTCTGCTAATGACTTATTACTTGCTCTTTATTTTATATTTACTTTAGACTATGGAAATCATGTTAGACAAAAAGCAAATTCAAGCGATTTTCTCATTCGAGTTCAAAATGGGTCATAAAGCAGTGGAGACAACTCTCAACATCAATAATGCATCTGGCCCAGGAACTGCTAATGAATGTCCAGAGCAGTGGTGGTTAAAGAGGTTTTGCAAAGGAGATGAGAGCCTTGATGAGGAATGTAATGGGCAGCCATCAGGAATTGACAACGACCAATTGAGAGCCATCGTTGAAGGTGATCCCTTGACAACTATGTGAGAAGTTGCCCAAGAATTCAATGTTGGCCATTCTATGATTGTTTGGCATTTGAAGCAAATTGGAAAGGTGAAAAAGTTCAATAAGTGGGTGCCTCATGAGCTGGCCAAAAATCCAAAAAAATTGTCATTTTGAAGTTTTATCTTCTCTTATTCTATGCAACAAGAACGAATCATTTCTCAATCGGACTGTGACGTGCAAGAAGTGGATTTTATACAACTGGAGATGATCAGCTTAGTGGTTAGAATGAGAAGAAGCTCCAAATCTCTTCCCAAAAACAAACTTGTACCCAAAAGAGGTCATGGTCACTGGTGGTCTGCTGCACATCTGATCCACTGAAGCTTTTCAAATCCAGGTGAAACCATCTGAGAAGTGTGCTCAGCAAGCCAATGAGATGCACTGAAAACTGCAATGCCTGCAGCCAGCATTGGTCAACAGAAAGGGCCCAGTTCTTCTCCACAACAATGCCCAACTACACATCACACAACCAACACTTCAGAAGTTCAGTGAATTGGGTTATGAAGTTTTGCCCCACCTGCCATATTCACCTGACCTCTTGACAACTGACTACCACTTGTTCAAGCATCTCAACAACTTTTCGCAAGGAAAATGCTTCCATAACCAGCAGGATGCAGAAAATGCTTTCGAAGAGTGCGTCAAATCCTGAAGCATGAATTTTTATGCTACAGGAATACACAAACTTATTTCTCATTGGCAAAAATGTGTTGATTGAGGTGGTTCCTAGTTTGATGAATATAGATGTTTTTGAGCTTAGTTATAATGATTTTAAATTTCTGGTCCAAAACCACAATTACTTTTGTACCAAGCAAATATAATAGTACAATAAACCTCCATTTACTCATCACTCAGCTTGAACAAATACCAATATACTGCCAAATTCATTTTAGCTATTTTTCACTCCCTTCTCTCACTGCTCTAACTTCCCACTAGAATTTATTAAAACAAATCTCAGAGTTGCATAATTTTATTTATAAACATTCCTCATGTTAATCTAACAGATAAGGACTTAAAAGATATAATTGAAAAAAAACAATTATTATATCCAACCAAATTAACAATTACTTACTATACTCTAATGCCCAAATCTATGTTCAATTCTCTCTATTATAACAAGCTGTCTTTTTACTTTACTTTTTTCTTTTTCTCTTTTTCTTTTGATCAGACTCTTCAGACTGTCTGGTTGACCTAGTTATCAAACATGAGGAAATAAGACTGTATTGTTTCTGCTCATTTCTGTGAAGGAATTGCATGCGTAGGTAGTCTTGCACCAAGTCATGATTGCTTTAGACAGCCTTGGTTTAAACTGCAGGGGTGTTCGACCTTTTGGCTTTCCTGGATCACACTGGAAAAAGAAGACTTGTCTTGGTCCACACATAAAATACATTAACAACAATGATAACTGAAACTAAAAAAAAAAAAAAGTCACAAAAAATTCTCATAAAGTTTTAAGAAAGTTCATGACTTTATGTTGGTATGAGTTCAAAGCAGTCCTGGCTCACTTGAGGCCAGTGGGTTGCAGGTTGGACAAACTTGGTTTAAAGCTTTTCATCCAAGAAAAAATGTCAACAGTGCCCCTAGTCATAAATGTCCTTGTTTGCTCAAGAAATCATATGATCACTCTAGGTATAGGGATGAGCACATAAGAAATTGCAATCCTTTATTTTCTCTGCAAATCTAAAGTCCTCAAAAAGTTTTACCTGTAAAAAATGTGCTCAGGTAAATTACTTTTTCTGCTGATTTTCCCCAGACTTAATTATAAAAGTCACTGTCCTTTGTGATGACTGTAGCTCGTTCTCCAAGATACTGCTCCAGTTTCTCAGCTCAGAAGTTCAGTCTGGGCATGGTATTCTCATTCTACACCCTTGTACTTGGGGACAAATGTGGTATTCAGTGATTTGAGGGTGGAAAGGACATCTAACACAGCTATTTTTTTATTCTTTAATGAACTACCTGGACAGCTCCCCATGGCCAGAACCATCTCCTGGGCCCTGCTCCTTTTGCTCCTTATGTGATTTGGTACTTGAAAAAACTCATCTATTTTGAGCACCTTTTTGGCTGTAATGGATGTATAGTTCCTCAGCTTTGTTAGGTTTCATTCTCAATCTCTTTCCACGTGTTTTATATCCTGCTGGAACTCTTTGTTTTTCTGATTTATGGCAGTACACCAGCGGGCTTTCAAGTGCTGTTATAGACTTATTTTTATTTTCTATTTCTTGTGTCATTAGGAAGGGGATTTGAGGAAACAGGGAAGTTACGTTCAAGAGTGTTTGGTAAACCATCTTGAGTGAGAGCCTCTATGCCTTTTGACTTCTTTTTCTAGACTTCTTGAAATACATTCTCATTTCCCCTATTTCTTAAATCTACTAAAAAAAAAAAATCTAGAGACAATTTTCCAATGGAACATCTACTGAGTATAGCAACAGTATGATCAGACCTAATCAATGACTCCTAAAATCCTTCACCCAAATAAAAAGATAAGTTGTCTCCACAGAGATGGGTTTAATTCTTCATGATTATGAGGAGCAGTTCCACCAGAACACTAGGGGTCTACTCATGGGAAGACAGGTAAAACTGATGTGATTCCGGAAAATGCAAATAAAAATGATAATGCCCATTGGCACGATGTAATTGCCAGAATGGCTAAAATGAAAAGTCTGATATTCCCAAGTGTTAACAAGGATGCAGAGTAACTAGAACTTCTTTATCACATAGTAGGAGTCAAAACTGGTAAAACTATTGGGGGAAACCGGAATTACTATGAAATTTGAGAGAGAACACAAGCCCTGTGATCTGGAAAATTCACTTCCAGGTATATAGCCAATAGAAACGCATATGCAAGTACCCCAAAAGATATTTAAGAGAAAGTTTATATCATTATTTTTAGTAGTCTTAAATTGTAAATCTAATGTCCATCATCAGAAAAATGTATAAATATATTGTAAATACTCACATATTATAATAGTATATATGGCATTTGACTATACTATACAGCAATGAAAATACCAAAATACTGCTAGATATGACAGAGATCAAAGCATAAAATTTCAGTGAACAAAGGAAGTCAAATAGAAAAATGTATATATTGTTTTATTTCATTTAGAGAAAGTTAAAGGAAGGCAAAATTAATCTATGGCATGAGTTATCAGGACAGATTATCTTTGGGGTAGAGGAAGGTGAGTGGGTAATGGGAATTAGTACAAAGTGAGACTTCAAGTACTGGCAATGTTTTATTTCTTGATCTGAATGAGGATGTCACTGGTGTGTTCATTTTAGGATAATTAATCAAGTTTTATACTGATTTATGCACTTCTGAATATATATATATATATATATATATATACTTGTCAAAAAGAAACAGGTTAAAAGAAACAAACCCAGTTGAAGTACCGGTACATCCCGGTATGTCCACTACCCATGAACTGACTTAATCTCTAAATTATTATATTTCTGTAAGGATAATATTGATACTCTTTATTTGCATGGTATTCAGTAATTTTCAGAGATCTGTCAAGTAAATTATCTCATTTGGCTTCATGGCATTATAATGAAATATTCTGCAAGTGATTTAAAATTTGTTGACAAGGAAAATAACTCAGACAGTTGTCCTTTGCCATTTGTGGCAAATAACAGAGTTGGTACAGAAACCCGAGGGTAATGAGTCTTCATACAGCTTTCTTTCAAGATACTTACTAAGCTCCAACCTGTAACCTCAGAACCTTGCATAGATTTTTTCTTATGTTTTATTCCCTAATGAGTCATTCTGTCTCATAGCTAGCCTAAGAAATAATCTAAGCAATTTGTTAGTGAATGTATGAGTTAATTATGCTTTAAATGGAGCTTTCTCAGGAAAATATGTAAATACTCACACAGTAGTTTGATCACAATTGTGGGAAATAAGTACTTTGTTATTTTGCAACATTACCTGCAGACATGTGGCCTCAATATTGCATTATAAGAGCTAATTACTATGCTTATGTGTAGGTGAGGGTATGTTTGTTCAAGGGAAGCAAACATCTATAAATGAATGGATTTACTACTCTAAAATCTAGAAGTTTCCTGATCTCTCCCATGCCAAAAGCACAATGTATAGCATGAGAGAAGTGGAAA
>PVKE010035187.1:0-16998 GCA_004027555.1 Craseonycteris thonglongyai | reverse complement strand
GGGCCGGGGGCGGGGCGGGGCGGGCCGCGACGGGGCGGGGGCGGGCCGGGGCCGGGGCGGGCGGACGGGGGCGGGGCGGGCCGGGCCGCGACGGGGCCGGGGCGGGATGGGGCGGGGCCCTACCGCTGCCGCTGCGCGCCCTCCCTGGGGCGTCACGTAAGGCGGGCGGAAGCGCCCGGCGGGGTGGGCACACCCGGCCTGAGGCCGCGAGTGTGCGGCGGCTTGAGTCTGTGGCGGTGCGGGAACCCCGGGTCCCCGCGTGGAGTCCTCGCTCAGAGCAGGTGAGTGCGGCTGCCGGGGCCTCCCCGACCGGCGCTCCTTCACCAGGTGTGGGTCCGAACTTTTCCCCATTCCGCAGAAAGGAACGGTGAGGCTGCGCGGTGGCTGCGCCCCGCGCCGAAGTCCGCGGACGTTTCTCCAGGTGGTGGGGATAGGGGTCGCCTCCTGAGGATGCGCGGTCAGGCCAGAGAGGGTAGGGAGGAGGGCGAGCCCGCGGGACAGGAGGCTTCCAGCACTTAGCCCTTCAGCGTGAAGGTTTTTGGGACCCTGAGCCAACCCGCCTCCGGGTGCCTTGCTCCCACCTGGGAAACGAAGACTCCCACCTCGTTGGTCGCGGAGACCCTTAGGGCTCTGCACACTACCACGACCCTATGCTCTGGACCTGGGGCTCCTTTGACCTTGGAAGGCTACTTCCGGTCTGTGCCTCAATTCCCTACCAGTAAATGGGGGCATGGCTTCCCAAGAGCCCTTGCCTGGCCCAGTTGCTGGGGAAAAGGTGTGTGTGTTCACCGAATGGGGCCAAGCCCGAGTGGGTTGTTGGGACTGGAGAGAGCTGACATAGAGTGTAGCCTGTGGGGCATGGGATGGGTGTTTGGTCCGGGGAACTCCCAAGTCAGGAGCCATTACAGAATGGCTTCTGGCATATGCAACCCCCCCCCCCCCCCCCCCCACACCTCCTGTCCTGGGAGCATTTTCTGATCGTCAGGCTTGGGGAGCAAGCAAGGCTGCAGGGGCTGACAGATATGTGGAGGGACTCAGGAATGATTTGACTGTGGGCTGCACTGAGGCTGACAGAGGCACCCAGGTTGCCTGTCCTTAGAGAATAGAGAGTGCCCAGGCTAGGGGAAGCCGCTCAGCAAGCTCATTACAGGGGAGGAGCCCAGCAGTCAAGAAGACAGGTGGACAGGCACTGAGATGGAATTGGGACTGGGGCTCTTGGAGGCCCAGGGAAGAAAGGACTGGAATGGGTCTTAGCAGTTCTGTGGTGATTCTCAAAGATAAGACCCCTGTAGAGGAGGGCATTGCTTGTGCAGACAGGAATTTGCATGGCATATTTGAGCAATGGTGAGAAGATAGGTATGGCAGGAAGAGGCAGAGAGAACTCATTCCCATGTTTCATGGCTGGTTTGGGGTTGTCCAGACCCTGGCTTGGGGTTCCTGCTTCCTTACTGCTTGTTCAGTGGAGTAGGGCAAGAGGGAGTATTCTCAGGCAGAGTCCTGACAACTGGGGAGGCAGAACTTGGTAGAGGTCACTGAGGGGCCCAGATTGTCCCCAGGCTTTATTGGGCCGTTTCCCAGTCAGCACCCCACCACCACTTGGGCTCTAGCCATTCTTTTTCACACATAAAACCTCAGGCATTTGTGTGGGTTGCTTGTATCCCACCTACCCCCAAAAGTTTCCCCCATCCAAATTCCCTGGGTTCTTTGGGACTTCAGAGGTGGGCAGCTTGTCACTGCCTTCCACTTAGTCTTTCAGTTGTGTGTAGTGGCATGCAGAACCACAGGGACAGCTGGGATCTGGGGCCATCTCTGCACCACCACCAAATCCAGTGTAACTCCACAAGTCCCCAGACTTCTCAGTTCTGGGCTCAGTTCCTCAGAGCCTTCGCTTCCCCACCTGCAGCAGGATGGGGTGATAAGCCCTGGTCCCATGCTCCAAAAATAGCCTGGTCTGGGGCCAGAACTGGGCCTGTCTGAGTCCAAATCTTGTCCCCAGCAGTGAGTGATTGAATGAATAAAAGAGAGAACCTGGGGGAAGGGGTCAGTTCAAAGGAAAAAGAGGTCTCTGAAATGTTGAGGGGCTAGTGGTGAACTGGCCCAGTACTAAGCATAGGGTGTCAGCTGGAAGAAGGGAGTCCCCTCCACTCTCGGGCCCTCTCCCCTCCCACCCCACTCTCTCTTTGGCCAAGCTCAAAGCCAGCCGGCTGATGCCCAAACAAGTAGCCTCTGTTCCCAGCATTGGAGGAGGGGAAGCAGGCCCTGGGCTCCAGGCCCGTTTGTCCAGCACTGACCCTGGCCCCCCGCCCTTCTCTCTGGATCTTAACCCTTGGGGGCCCAGGGCTGCTTGAGAGCTACTACCCCTTGTCCACCAGTTGTCCCCTCTAGCCCACTTTAGGCTCTCAGTGGTTCTGTTGCAGTAGAAGAGGATGCAGTAGGACATGAGTTGGAAATGGAGAAGGAAGAAGGAAATGGAGGTGGGAGGGCGGTTGGAGCAAATATGGCTGTGGGGAGTCAGAGACCACTTGGCCTAGAAGTTTTTTTCACAGATGAGGAAAATGAGGCCAAGGGCCAGAGATCTGACCAGGATCACACAGTGAACCCTGGTAGGAGCCAGTACTGACCACGACTCCTAGTCTGATCCCTCTGGGGGAAAGGAGAAGGAAAGGGAGAGCACTGTCTTTGATTTGAGTACCCACAGTGTGCTGGACACTACTCATTTGCTTCTTTATTAGCTTCATATCATTCCACAAGACAAGGGTCACTCACCGGTATGGGGGAAGAAACTCAGACAGAGCTGAGTATTGGTATCAGCCAGAATGACAACGTTAGCAAATTGCGCATAGCACTGAGGCAGGCACTGTTTGTTAACTGGTTTCATCCAAACAACCCTAGAAATTAGGTACTATTCTACAGATAAGGAAACTGAGGCACAGAAAGGTGAAGTCACTTACCCAGAATCACAAGTGAGTAAGTGGTAGGAGCAGGATCTGGGTCCAGACTTTTGTTTCCCTCTTTGGCCTGATTTCCTCTCCCCCAGCCTGACCTCAGTCCTTGAGCTCAGTCCAGGGTCTCACTCAGTGAGGGGCTTTCCCCTGGGTGGTGGGTGACCAAGGCAGCCTCAAGCAGGGTGTGACCCCAACCAAGCAGACCCAAACCTTCCCTCAGGAGCAGAGTCCAGTCCATTGGGTGGCCTGTTTCATCCCCTCTGGTCTAGGCTGGACTTGGCCCCTTCCACAGCCCCGTGAAGAGGCATATTTCATGTTTTAGGAAGGGATTCTGCACTAATGGCAGCCTCTCCCAACGGTCTGAACAGCAGGAGGATGTGGGGGGTGTCAGAGATCCCCCTATGAGTATATTCTCCATAAAGCACAGGGCTTGCCACTGACTCCCAAGTGCCCCCAGCTCTGATCAGAGAGGACATTTTGTCCACCCTACCCCACTCCTACCCGACCTCCAGACAGATACATTCCAACCAGAGCTCTGGGGAGCACAGTCCCAGCCCAAAGAAACAAATGACCCCAGGTGTTAGGGATGACCTGGGGGTGGGAAGCAGTGCATGGTTGGTCTCCTGCATGACCTGTGGAACTTCTCTCTGGCTCATACTTTGGAACATAGTTCAGAAGGCAAGTCTGTTCCATAATCAGGACATCTGTCCCAGATCATTGGGTCAATCAGAGTGATTGGGAGATGTGGAGTTAAGTGACCAATTTAATAACCAAATTATTATTTGATAGGTAGCTACTATTTCTTGGAAGCTTACTATGTGCCAGGCATTTAGCTAAGCATTTTATGTAATGATTACATTTAATCCTCAGCAGTAGTTTTGTGGGGAAGGCACCTTGCCCATTCTTCAGATGAGGAAACAGACCCAGAGAGGTTAAGTGATTTGCCAGAGGTCATCCATTGCATAGAAGAGCCAGGAGTCTGAATTTTCATTGCTGCACAGTGAGAACCCTGAGCACTGGGAGCCACTGCAGCCAGAGGAGATCCAAACCCTGTTCTCCCTGGGAAATCCCAGGTAGAGTGCAAGCAGGCACTCGAGGGCTATCTGATCAGCGACTTTGCTGCTCACCAGCTGTGGGGATGGGGTGCCTACAAGGGCGTCCTGCTTGCTGACTGGACTGACAGCTGTCATGTCCTGAGCCTGCAAGAGCCATGCCCTAGGATGAGCACCTCCTGCAGTCTGCTCACTGTTCTTGTCCTGTCCTGTTTGCTCTGGGCTTTGCTCAATGCAAGTTCTCTCAATCTCCAGTTTGCTGATGAGAAAACAGGTCAGCAGCAGTTAAGTGACTTTCCCACAGTCTTTTAGCCATGGAAAGAGAGAGTTTGGACTGGTACCCAGGCAGGAGGCTCAGAGGCCTGTGCTCCACCTCCTTGCCTGAGGCCTGGTCCGGGCCTCCCTGAAGTTCCTTCAGACTGCCCACCTGCCTTGTCACATGGCCAAAGTCATTTTCTCTGACCAAACCAGGAACCTGATTCCTGTCAAGGTACCCGAGGTCACAGGCCTCTGGGTGTCAATGACTAAATGAACAAACCTGGAAAACATGGTTTCAAAGCTAATAGGCCAACAGGCCGAGACCAACTTTGGTCAAGATTGTGGGGCTCTGGTCCAGAGGATGATTTAGGGGTCAGAGAGGCCCCTTACCTCTGCTCCCTGAGAGGGAGATGTGACAGAATCTTCCACGTCCTCATTATCTTCATTGTTGTGAGGCAAAGGGGAGGGTGGGGAAGATTGGGACCTCTCATGGCCACTCCTCTGTCCCCATTCTCATGGTAGGGAGCCAGAGGTCACACCTGGAATCTCAGCTGCCCAGAGCCCTTGGGGGAGTCTGGCTTGGCTCTTCCTCCTTCTGGCTAGGTCAGTGCTGTGGTAGATCAGCCCCCAGGACAGGGGTAGCAGTAGCAGAGCTGAGCTACTACTGCATATTGTGCCTCCAGTTGCCTAGGTCTCTGCCACCTTCCCTACCACCCCAGAAAGGACTGCCCTGCTACTGGACACCTCCTCTCCTCCATCCCACCCCCACCCCTTCTTACCACAATGTGAGGACCAGCCAGGGCTCTACCTATACTAGGCCTGGAGCTGGGAGTCTGTGGTCTATCCCTGACCTCAGGCTTAGTGGGAGGCCTTGTGCTGGTCACTCACCTGTGGACTCAGCTTTCCTGAAACTTCAGGGATGGAGCAGGAAGCAGCAGTTCCTGGAACTTCCTAGTCCCACCTAGTCCCAGCCGCAGGTGTGGACAGGAATCAACCAAATAGGGCAGGTGAGGGGTGAGTGAGGCAGGCTGAGGTGGGGAGCTGCCCTGTCCTTCTCCACTCCCACCCTTCCTCTTCTTACCTTGGGCAGCTGTGATTTTAGGGTTCTGAGTCTGAGATTCTAGATATCGGGAACTCAAGGATTCTAGGGTTTTATGTGCCTGCAATTCCTAACTTCTGAATTTCCAGAATTCTAGGTTCTGAGAGCCTGCAAAACCTGAATTAGGCTGGGGGACCCTGAGTTGAGATCTGGGTAGACTGTGCCACACTTTGGGTGGCTGCTGCCAGATAGATGAGGCCCAGAGAGTTTCTGCTTGGGGGTGGGGGTGGGGGGTCAGTGACCTAGCTAGCCTCCAGGCTCTGTGTGTGCTCTACACCCAACATTCCCAGCATATACACCCAGCTGCCCCTTTCAAGAAATCTGAGAATTAGACACTGCAAGGGTCTAGGTGGTAGCAGAAGAAACAGCCATCTTGGTATGGAGCAGGGAGGGGACAGACGGGGGCCAGGCCTCCTCTTCATTTGCTAGTGGTGCAGCTGTCTCCCTGGATATCAGGATGAGGCTGAGAGGAGGCCCTTCGTGGTTGGCTGGGTCACAGAGCAAGGTCTGGGCCACATTACTGGGCAAAACAGGTCTCACTGTAGCTAGCATAGAATATGGCTCAGCACGCCCAGGCTCAGCCTTGGAGGGTCAGAGTGGTGAGTGGAGGCCAGAGCCTGGGAGCCTGAGGGAAGGGTCTGCCCTCTGCAGTGGGCAAGGAGGTGGGACCTTGGCCGAAGCCTTTGAGTGTGTCACAATGCCTCCCCAGCTCCTTTTGGTGCCCATCTGGGCCTGTGGGCACAGCAGCTGCTATCAACAGGCCCTGGGCATAGAGTGGGAGCTGCCCCTGAGGAGCAGACCTAGTGACCCACCTCCCGGAAGACTTCTTGGCCAAGTGAGTCCCTTCCTGCTCCACATCTCTCATGTGCCTGTGTACACATGTGTCCTCTTGGACCCAGACGCATCCTTGGAGGTCCTGTGCTTTTGTCTAAGGGTGTGTTCATCTTTCAGTGTCCCAGTGACCCCTTGATGTGTGAACTCGTGGGCCTTCACCCACTTGAGTGGGGCCCTTCATCCAGGCAGGCTGCTTTGTGGGTCTGTAGCTAAAAATTTGTTTTTTAAGATTTTTATTGTTTTTGACAGAGAGAGAGGCAGAGAGAGACAGAGAGAAGGGGGAAGGCCCAGAGCAGTCTCCGTAGTTGTACATCATCAGTTTTTTCAACATGGTTTTGTTCCACACAGGTGGGCGGGGGCCGCACAAGGCAGGAACTGGGCTGGGGGCCTCCTTCATGGGAAGCACACCCCAGTTCAGCATATGGGTCCACACGGGCCGGGGCCATGATTTGATCCTCGGTCCCCAGGGATGCAAAGCAAGCGCTCAACCCACTGAGCCATCCCGGCTTCCCCTGTAGCTAAAATTTGACAGTTACCAAAGGCTACCCTAGCTTGGTGGGGAGGAAGGGGACTCCCTGAGGGCAGGGTTGGGCACTGAGCTTTACCAGATGACCACAGGACAGCTTGGGGTGGGGTCTCTTGCTTGGTGAAGGGTGCCAGAGACTAAGCTAAAGGCCTACCTCTCCACTTACCGTAGACTGCGGTGGTTCTTCCTCCTTCTCTCTCCTCAGCTGTAAAGATGGACATGCTAAGTCTAGGGAAGCCGAAGGTCCAGGGAGCACCTCGTGCTTCCAGTGATTCTGTTCCAGAACATGAACCACGATGCTCATCTGCCTCTTAACTGCCTGCGACCTGCAAACCCACATTCTCAGTGCAGAGCCAACTTAGCTTACTTGGAAAGGGGGTTGCCCTGGTATCTCTGAGGTTGCCTGAGGGGAACTCCCCTTCCCAGTTCTTTCAAGGAACAAGCAAATGGAAGGGGGTGGGAGACTCAAGCTGGGGGGTTAGCTGGGCCCTGGTCTTGTGTGGTCCTGGTTAGGTTCTTGCCCTTCTCTGGGGCTCACTGTCCCTTTCTGGAAGTAGGGAAGGTTGGATTAGGCAGTTCCTGAGTGCCTAAGGAGCAGGTGGGTCAGGGGTTCCAGGAAGTGGGAACAGTATAAGCCAAGTCCTAGAAGTAAAAGTGGTAGGCTGCAGGGGTGGAGAAATGAGACTGAGACAAGGAATAAGTGCTAGGAACCAGATGGGGGAGGCCTTTGAACCCCACTGGAAAATGGGGAGCCATGGAGGGGGTAGGCAGGCAGGGAAGAGGCAGTACCTGCCTCTAGTGGGGGTGGGGATGGGGGTGGTTAGTCTCAGAGACTCCTGAAAGTGTGGGTGGTGCTGACCTGCTCAGAGAACCAGTTTAGGGGTGGGCAGCACATGGGAGTTCGAGAGTCAGCACTTTCCTGTGTGCATCAGGGCCCACCCTCTGCAGTGTTTATTTGCTGGCAGAGCAGGAAGTGGCTGGGACAGCCTCAGAGGTGGAAAGAAGGGTCAGGCCCAGCCACAGAGGGTACCAAGGAGCCTCAGAGTTGAAGTTTCTATTCCTAGACCTCTTGTCTGAACCTTGACACCTGCCTGGTCCAACCATCCCTCCCCCTACCTGTTTCATAGGCTCCTGTCCTGAGCTCCTGACCGGGGTGAGCCAGGCCTTTGTAGATTTGCATTCATCCATTCCCCCAGTGACAGACACTGCTAGAGGGTAGAGCTGTGAATGAGACAGTGTCCCTGAGCCTCAATTGAGACTAACAATGAACCATAAATATAACAGTGTCCGATAGTGATTAGTGGGATGCTGGAAAGTGACTCAGGGTCAGGAGATAGGGAGCGATGGGGGTACTTGTTTAGGTAGAGCGGTCAGGGTAGGAAGGCCTTGAGCTTGAGCAGGTGCTGGAAGAGTGTGGGCGTAAAGCCTGCAGACATCTGGAAGAGCCTCCAGGTAGAGGGAGCTCTGGTGCCCTGAGGTGGCGCATGTGGAGAGGGTTGGAGTGACAGCAAGGAGGCAGAAGTCGGAGGGATAGGCCACCAGGCCTTTGGCTTTTCTTCTGAGGGGGACGGGAAGTTACTGGGGAGTGTGAACTGCTCAGATTTGGGATCTGTTTTTAAGGTGTACATTTATTCCTTATGAGCCTGCAAGGTGGAGCTGTCATAATACCGACTGCAGATGATGAAGTTATGTGAATTCCCAAACAGTAGGAACCCATCTGCATGCCTGCCTGCGCCCAGTGCTCAGTCCCTGAAGCAGCCTCTGCCCTTCATGGCTTCCTATTGTCTATCCCAGGGGTGTCAAACTCAGTTAAAACACGGGCCATTTGGTGCAACAGGCAAGATTCACGTGGGCCACATCCCATTTACAAATGTCATTGGAACTGTGTCAGCACATTTATACACGCCCACAGGCCCCCAAGAAAGGCACTGGGCCACGTGTATACTCGTCTTCAGTAGTTAAAGGGTTAACGAGAGAATTGTGTGTATGGTATTGCCTCAATCTCCCCTAAGCGCTATTTTCTTTGTAACAATTTTTTCTATTTTCATTTTATTTCAGAGCATCGTGGGCCACAAAAAATCACCTTGGGGGCCGCGTGCAGCCCGTGGGCTGCCAGTTTGACACCCCTGGTCTAGACAATAAGAGCAAGTATCTTAGCATGACCTTAAAGGCCCTTCTCAGCCTGCATTAACCCTGCCTCTCCTACCTCATCTCCCTGCTCCCTGCCTATCTCCACACTGTTCCCTCTGAGGAAATGGAGTAGAAGGAGCCCAGACAGCCCTTGGTTCAGATTCTATCTCCTGTGTGATGTTGGCCAAGTTACTTAACCTCTCTGAGGCTCAATTTCTTCCTCATTTGTAAACTGGTCTAAAGCCACCCACTGATTGTCTAGAGCAGAGGTGTCCAGTCTTTTGGGCTGGGCCATATTGGAAGAAGAATTGTCTCGGGCCACCTATAAAATACACTAGCACTAATGATAGCTGATGAGCTAAAAAAAAAAAAAAAATTGCAATAAAATCTCGTAACGTTTTAAGACAGTTCATGAATTTGTGTTGGGACACATTCAGAGCCATCCTAGGTTGCATGCAGCACGCGGGACAAGCTTGGTCTAGATCAGGCATGTTCAACCTGTGGCCCAGGGTGGCTTTGAATGTGACCTAGCACAAATTCTTAAAACCTTATGAGGTGGTTTTTGTTTTTTTGTGGTTTTTTTTTAGCACATCAGCTATTGTTAGTGTTAATGTATTTTATGTGTGGCCCAAGATTGTTCTTTTTCCAATGTGGCCCAGGGAAACCAAAAGGTTAGGCACTGCTGGTCTAGAGGATTGTCCATGTCACATGTTTAGCATGGTGCTTGATAAATGGTAAGCACTCCATAACCACGACCTTTTGTTGGTTTTAGCAAGATGGTTGGATCAGATAAGTGGGTTAGAATGTTCCCTATGAGTTGGAGAGGAGAGGCCCCAGTCAGGAATCTTTCCTGTCAATTGTCTGATTATACAGTGGAGGAGGCTGAGGTCACGCATCAGATTGGAGGCCAGAGCGTATGAGGCTAACCCCCACCTTCCTGCCTCCCTTCCGGCCCCTTCCCCACCCATCTGGTCACCATCACCCTATCAACACAGGCAGCTTCCCCTTTCAGGTGCCAGCTGCATGGGGCCACTGATCCTGCGTCTCCATTCCAAGGACCACCTAAGGGGAGAGCAAATTCAGGTCTCCGTTTCCTGGATTGGTAGTTTGGGGTGCAGAGTTGCCCAGCAAGTCTCTCCTTCTGGGTGGGCAGGCACCTCAGGTTCCCTGTCAACTCAGAGAAGACAGAGTCCAACAGCCTCTTTTCCCCTCCTCCATCAGGACCAGGGCTGGCCCTCAACTCTGGTGTGTGCTGAGAGTCCTGGCATGTTACTAGCTCTGTCCCCTCCTGCTGCCTGAGAGTCAGTTCTCATCCCTGTGCACTCACACCCCCTGTGTGGTTAGCCCTGTTTCTTCCAGTTTCTGCCTCATTTACAGTGTTAAGAGCCCCCTGCTCCCATCCCCAAGGGAGGTAGTGGTCCCAGAGGAGGATTTTCCTGGAATCTATAGCACCTCAGGCCTTCCCCTTGGCCAGCACCTTTGGTCCAGGGAGGTGCTCCCTGCCCTGCTTGGGAAGTCCCCAGCCCAGTAGGGTATGTCTGTGATGGAGGGGCAGGGAGCCAGGCAGAGCCTGGGGTACCCCTGGTAACAGTGTCCCAGGTCTCCACAGGTGCTATGGGGCTGGCTGGGTCACCCTTTAAGGTGGGAGGGCCTGAGTGAGGCCTGAAAAGTGAAGGGTTAGGGAAGTAGGGAAGGCGGAGGTCAGTTAGGGCTGTGGGGTTAGGGTTCAGGTTAGGAGCTCTGCCTTGTACGCTAGAGGGTGCCCTGGTGGAGGTGGGGAGAGGGCGGGAGGCAGGGAGGAGGGTCCAGGGATCCAGGCTGGCTGGGAGGCCTTGGGTGGATGGGGGCAGTGGGGAAGCAGAAGAGGGGTGGGGGTGTCAAAAACATGGTATATAGGGGATGCTGGGTTGGCTCAGTGGGTTGAGTACTTGTCTTGCAACACCAGTGTCCAAGGATCGAATCCTGGTCCTGGCCCGTGTGGACTCATGTGCTGAGCTGGGGTGTGTCCCCAGATCGGTTCTCGCAGAAACAAGCTTCCCATGTGGGAATCCTCTGGTTCCTGGTTGTGCTTCCCATGTGGGAGACCCCTGGCTCTTAGGGGTGTGCCTCCCATGCAGAGGCCCTTCCAGCCAGTTCCTGCCCTGTGCAGCCCTGTGCCCACCCGGGGAATGAAACTATGTAGAAAAACTAATGATGTGCACCTGTGGAGACTACTCTGGGCCCTCCCCCTTCTCTGTCTGTCTGTCTCTCTCTCTCTTTCTCTCTTTCTCTCTGTGTCAAAAACAATAAACAAACAAACAAACAAAAGCATGGTAGTGAGGAGACAATTAAGGGGGAGGGGAGGGAGTGATCCAGAGTGACCCATTTGGAGTTGGAGGTACATGGTAAGGCCAAGGGGGATTAGTATGTCATAGACTTTTTGACAAGGCCTAAAAAAATAAACCATTTAACTTTCAGCTTTTTTATTTGCATGTGAGGTACTCCGGTATTCACCCTGTATCTCCATACCTTACCCCATATCTGACCCTTTCCAGGGTGGGACTGGGCATGAGGGGCCTTGGGCAAGGTTTGGGGCAGTGGGGTGAGGGTCAGGGCTAGGGTAGGGTCAGATACTGTCTAGAGGACAAACCACAGGGACCATGGATCTTGTGTTTACTAATGGACCTTAGTCCATTTCACATTTGAAAGTCGGTGGGCTGCACTCTGCTACTGGCCTCCCAGTCCCTAGTGAGGGGACCTTATTTGATAATCTGTGTCTTAGACCTTGGAGGGTACTCAAGCTCTGGGTCTCAGTTTCTCATTCTCTAGTCCAGATGGCCTAAGGAATCAATTTCATTTACAGTAAGTTCCCTTAGTTGTCTATTCATGTTATATTTAAAATCATAAAACAACTTTATAATGATGCCTTTGGGGAACGAGCTGGAACAAACCCAATTCTAATAGTCTTAAAATATGTTTATCATTTTTCTTCTAATTATGAAAGTGACATGCAACTGTAAAAGCTTTAAACAGTACAGACGTGAGGTTCTTTCAAGATTGGAGTGGGAGTTAAGGCAAGGCCTGAAATTAAGATCAGGATGTACACGGTCAGTGTTTAGTGTCCTGTGGTCATTAGTAAAACTGGTTTTACTGTTCCAAGGATGTTGTTAAAATTTCCTGCCTGTCAGTAGGTCCCCTGTGTGTGGATGGGCGTATTGTGTACTGCCTAAGGGTACCTGCTAGGTGGGGCGAGGGACAGCGGGAGAGCGGGGACTGAAACCCAGTCTTCTGTTTGCTGCACTGCAAGCCCTGCTGCTGCGCTGCTGAGGGAAGAGGCGTTTTTCTGATTTGCTCCAAGGCCCCGCCTAGGTTGAAGGTAGCCCTGCTTTTCCCAAGAGGGGAGCTGGTAGTTCATTTGGGATGGGGAGCGTGTGGTACCCAGGACCACCCAGGAGGAGGTCCAGGGGGCGTGAAGTGTCCATGCTGGAGCCTTGCAGGGGGACATGGCTGGAAGCAGGGTATGGTAGTCACAGGTATCTGGGGTAACCGAGAACTCCAGGGTGCTGAGGGGGTGCAGACTAGAGCATGGCTACCAGATGAGCACCAAGGGCCCCTCTTCTGAGGACTGGCCAAGGCCTTGGGACTAGGAACAGGAAGCGTCTGTCTCAGCAGCAGAGGAGTGAGCAGATGACCAGTGTGGCTTCTAGCACACACATGCTGACGTGTCAGTCAGCTGGATGACTTCTTTGTGGGGGGTGAAAAGGCTCAGAATGTGACATGACTTTCCCAGGGCTTCAGGCAAGTGGTGGAGCCAGGACTGAAATCCGGTCTCGCTATGTGTTCTGCAGGGAGGGGGCTCTGGCCTGGAGCCCAGGGACTTGAAAGTGGCCCCTTCTCCCCACCAGGTGACAGGCAGTTCTTTATGCACTCAGGCCCTGGGGCCCCGACTCCGTCCTTGCTGGCCTGAGGGCTGCTCCTTGACAGCCCCACTCTCCTGGGATCCCAGAGGACAGGCCATACCACAGATGGGATGAGGCAGAAATGTGGTGCCAGGGTGAGTGGCAGGGTAGAGAGAGATTCAGGGCCAGGGTAGGGCAGGGGACCCCAGTGTGCCTACTTGGGACCAGTATGCAGAGGCCACCAGTCCCTGAGAGAGAGAAAATGGGCTTCTTGGCTCAGGGGTCAGTCAGCTGTCCACCCACAGGCTAAACCTGCTGCCTTGCCTGGCAGGGCTGGAGAGAGCTCACTTCTGCAGGGTGGTGGGGGCCCCTTCTTTACCCTCTGGGCCCGGAACCCAGCCCTCACCTAGTTCCTCATATCTAAGGGAAGTATCTCCAAGGCCTCTTGCCTGCATTAGAAGGGTCCCCAGAGCGCCTTGCAGACAGAGGTTGGCCCTGCCCATAGGTATCCCCTGGTGACTGTGCTGGGGGTGGAGGTGGGTGGGGGGTTAAGGGAGGTATTGAGCATTGTGGGACTCTGGGGCAGTTGTACACAGTCGAGTTGTTGGTAGAGGGTGTGTGGACTGTAGGCTGTGTGTGTGTGGTGGGGCAGATTGGCTGTGAGGCTGCTGGGTGGGGTGGGATGTGTGTGTTCCTGGAGGCAGTATGAGGTGTACATTTGTGGTATGAGTGGCATGGGGTTTGTAGACCAGGCTTGGTCAAAGCAGGAGGTGTGGGATTCTTGGTTCTTATGTGTAGAGCTCTAAGGAATGTCCTGAGGTCTGCATGCTGGAGTCCCAGCCCAGCATGCCTGGGGTGGGGGGCTGTACAGTGGAGGAGGATGAGGGGGTGGGCAAGCTCAGGTCTCAGGTCTGGACCCCTGGGCCTTATGCTCCCTGCACTGCTGGGCCTTCCCTTGAACCAAAAGCACAGCTCAGTATAGGGGGTGATCTGAGGATGCAATTGGGGAGGGTCTTGGCTGAGGGGACTCCAGTGCTGAGTGTGGCAGGAGTTAGGACTTTGAGGCTGCACTACCCCAGGCCTTTCTCACTCATGCAAATCAGAATACAGTGGATGCTTCCACCCGCTCAGTCAGCAGCCTCTGCGGTCATCCCAGGGAGGGTCCCCAAACCTCTCTGGTGTCACTGCTGTCCTTTCATATTTCCTGTCTCTGCATCTGCCAGGTCCTAACCCACCCCTGGGCCTTGCACACTCAGTGCCCTTTGCCTGGGAGGGCACCAAGGCCCCCTGGGGCGTGCTCTCTGGACGCCTGGCCCACTCCCCCAGCCAGACGCCATCTCACCCTCTGGAGGCCCTGTTGGCTCTAGCAGATGACCTGGGCATTTCCATCTCACACAACCTCCATGAGAGGGGGTTAAAACACCAAGATCGGTGTAAGATGAGGTGAAGATGGAGTGCACACAGGGGGCACTCAGCAAATGTAGGGAGCTGGGCCGCCTTCCTCCTGGACTGCCAGAATTGATGTCCCTCGTCAGTCGCAGGCAGGGATGACACAAGGGAGATGCTAGGCTGGGACAGAAAAGGGGTGATGAATTTTTAAACTCTGTCCTACGGGTTCAAAATGGTAGTTAGAGGACAGAAGGGTGAAAGTTTTGACTCTAGCAAGAGGGACTCAGGGCAGACCTGAAAAAGGACTGGCTGGCAAAGCTTAGAGATTCTAGACAAGCCTCCTGTACCCTTGTGTACTGAGTGCCCTTGTGAGTTCAGTCTGGTCCTGAGCTCTGCTGTGGAGGGCAGGGGCAACAAGAAGGGATACAGATCACAGGATACCCCAGCCCAGGTTGGAGCTTCGGTGGAAATGGACCCCCATGAATAGAACAACCAGGGCAGAGCAGAAGTACTGAGCTGCATGGCTCAGCCTCTGAGGCCTCCAAGCCTGACGTGGCAGTCAGGGAGGACTTTCTGGAGGAGGCATCCTACAATCAGAACCTGAAGGTGGAGGATGTGGTTCATTTACTCATTGTCAGCAGACAATTTGGTGGTGGTGGGGGGGGTTGAGGTGGGTGGCTTGGTGCAAAAATGTGAAATGGAGGGAATTGTAGGCCAGCCCAGCCTGGCTGGAGCTTGGGGTATGTCATGGGCAACTTAGGCAAGTCACTTCCTCCTTGTGGGTGTTTGTTTCTTCATCTGTATATGTTGGAGCTAGAACAGGTCAAATGACAGGCCGAGCAGCTGGACCTAAGAGCACTGGAAACCACAGGAGGGCTTTGAGCAGGGGCAGGACAGGGGTTGGCACAGCACAGAGGTATGGGAGGGAGGGAGACAGGGAGAAGCAGGAGGGGCAGGGTGGGGTATTGAAGGCTGAGCTGGGCCCTTGGAGTAGGGGAGGAGGGGACCCCCCCCCACACACACACACCTTGTGACTGTGTTCTGGGGGTGGAGACTCAGTGATGTGTCGTAGCCGCTGAAGGGCTTCATTCTCCACACTCCGGGACAGATTAGCATGGTGCAAATCAATGTTAATAAAAATATCCAAGATGAACAAAATATCCAAATTTTAAATAAAGAGGTTTAGTGTTGCCTACTATTTCTTTTCCTCAGTCAGGCTCTAGAATGTTCAGCAGGACATGCTCCAAGCCTGGCTTGCTGAGGGCTGTGTGGACGGTTTTCGCTGGCTGGGTGGCACCTAACCCACTCTACCCTGAGGTTCCTGGAGGGCAAGTTCAGGTCTGAGGTCTGGCTCATGCTTCCTGTGCCTTGAGTGAGCCTGTTCTAGAGGGTTGTGAACGCAGGTGCCCACGTCTGGCCTTGGCCTGAAGCCTTTAGGGCTGGAATAGGAACTTGAGAGAGGCCCAGGATGGGGCTGGGCCCTTTGCAGGGACAGAAGTGGTTTCCTGTGTTCCAGCTTTGTTCACTCCCATCAGTCAGCCCATGCTGAGCTTTAGAACAGGGCCCAGCATGTAGCTGGGGCTCCATTAGTGTTCATTGTCAGTGAACACAGTGGTTAAGAGTCTAGAACCATACTGCCCGACTGAACACAGTGTGAGCCACAAGTGCAACTAAATGTTTTCTAGTACATATTAGAAGGAAACAGGTGAATGAATTCTAATTATAATCCCATTATGTAATAGAGAGAAACAATTAGGATATTTTATGTTCTTGTGTTTTGTACTGTCTTCACAATCCAGTGTGTATTTTATACAGCACGCTTCATTATGTGGCCACATCTTGAGTGTTTAATAGCCATATATGGCTATTACTGTATTGGACAAAGCAGGTCTATCCTATTCATATATTCAAGCTGCCCCTTCCTAGCTGTGTGACTTTGGGCAATTTATTTAACCCCTCTGTGCCTCAGATTTTTCATCTTAATTTATGATATATATATCTCATAAGATTGCTGTGAGGATTAAGTAAGTTAAGAAATGCTTTGGTTTCTGGCATATAGTAAGGACTATTTATATGTCTGTTATTGTTTTTTTAAATCATCATTTGTGTAGCACTTCCATTTTGTGCCAACTCTTTCTGAAGTACTAATTACTCACTATTTATTTATTTATATTGTTAAATTTATTGGGATGACATTGGTTGATAACACATTGTTTTCAGGTATACAGTTCTACATCACATTGTCTATATATTACATTATGTGCTCACCACCCAGAATCAGCTCAGTTTCCATCATCATGTATTTAATGCCCCCTCCCTACTCCCCCCAACTTTCCCACCCACCTCCCCACTTACCCTCCAGTAACCACCAAACTATTGACTGTGTCCATGAGTCTTTGTTTCTTTGTTCCTTTCAGTTTTATATTCCATCTATAAGGGACGTCATATGTTTCTTGATTCTTTCAGTCTGACTTATTTCACTTAATAAGATGGTCTCTAGGTCCATCCATGTTGCCACAAATGACTGTATTTCATCATTTCTTATCGCTGAGTAGTATTCCATTGTGTAAATGTACCACAACTTCTTTATCCAGTCATCTATCAGAGGACACTTTGGTTGTTTCCAAAAATTTATTTTTTAAATATTCACTTTTAAAAAATTTTTAGCCCCATCCTAAGAAATATAATAATTGTGGAGGCTATTTGAGATAAATACCTGACTAGTAAATTAAAATGTTCATGAGAATCCCCTAATGCCATCATGCAGAGCTCAGCTGTTTGCTGTTAACCCTGGTCTAAAGCAGAGCCCAGGCCATCTGAGCTTGCTGGTGGCCTGCCCCTAGGGATGCCCAGGCCATCTGAGCTTGCTGGTGGCCTGCCCCTAGGG
>PVKE010035186.1:0-17014 GCA_004027555.1 Craseonycteris thonglongyai | reverse complement strand
GCCTGGGCCGGAGCCGGGATTCGATCCTCGGTCCTCATGGCCTCAAAGCGAGCGCTCAACCCGCTGAGCCGTCCCGGCTTTCCCCCTGACCCATTTTTTAAGTGTCTGCCATTGCCTTGTGTTTTAGCCATTATTTCTGAAGCTGTTATTTAAAAGTAAATATGCTATCTGGAACATATGACACATAATACTACTAAAAATTGTTATGACATCAACAATTGATTGTATTGTTTCCTGAATGAAGACAGAATGAATGGAGGTATAATGAGAGAGGCTGAAAATGTCAAGCAAGGAAAGAAAACTAAAATTTGCTGATTAACTAGTAGGCAACAAGCATTTTGCTCAGTTGTTGCATATGTACTCTCATTTAAACATTGAAAAATACTCATTGTTTCATTTAAACAATGAAGAAATTAAGGTTCAGAGAGATAAAGTAACTTGCTCAAAATCATGCAGCTAGTAAGAAGCCCAGCTGGAACTTCAATTAAAATGTTTTTGGAGTCCAAAACTGTATTTCTGCACTCAGGTTGCTATAACAAAATACCACAAACTGTGTATCTTAAACTACAGGTATTTATTTTTCACAGATCTGGAGGCTAGAAAGTCCAATATAAAAGCACCAGCCAATTTAGTTTCTGGTAAAGACCCTCTTCCTGACTTGTAGTTGGCTATCTTCTTGCTGTGTCCTCATATGGTAGAGAGAGAGAGAGAGAGAGAGAGAGAAAGAAAGATAGAAATAGTGATATGTTTCTACTTATTAATGGCACCAGTCCCATAGTGAGAGCTCTACCCTGATGACCAAATTACCTCCCAAAGGCTCCATCTCCAAATACCATCTCATTGTGGGTTAGCGCATTAACACATGAATTTGGGGGCACACAGATCAGTCCATAGCAAATGGTAGTGCTGTTCCTATGATAGTAGTCTGCCTTCCTACTAAACAGAAAGAACACACCTACTTTAATATTTTTCTAAAAGTAGATCCTGGATGAATCACCTGTGAATTTAGGCCTAGATTTATTCCCCTTAATTAAGTCAGTTTCTAAAGTCTTTAGTTAATGCTGAGAAAATTTCTATAACATACTTCTGTGAAAGATTTTTTGATAGAAGAAGGCTCAGTGAATTCTTTTTGTCCCCTCAGTTCTCTGAAAACTCAAAGGTTGTCTTAATGCAAATTTTTTTTCCTGGCAGTCATAAAAGGAATATCCAAATGCCAAATTCTTCTATTTAGATTTTTGGTACAGCTTTTGTGTCTGATAATAAAAGCCAACATTTATATTCTTGACTAGAGAAAGTCAACACTGCCCTCATACATCAAATGGAGTAAGGGGTGTTGGCTCTTAAGTAAAGACTGTGTTTGGTACAGTTTCCAGCTCTTTCACATAAAGATACAGATAGAAAATAATTTAGACTTTTTAAAAGCTCCCAATGAAAGAATCATATGAATCTGATCTTTTCCCAAATAATTGCCTGTGAATCTAAGTAAGGAACTAAAAAACAAAACCAAAAAGTAGGTTTTACTTTTAACTTAAAAAAAAATTTTTTTTTTTTTAAGAAAAGAAAGGTTTCTTTTCTCTCCAAATTTCCTTTGGAGGGCTTAGATTTCCCATTAACTTTGTTTTAGCTACAACAAACCAAACCAAACCAAACCAAACCAAACTCCTCAACTCTTTCTTTTGGGATATGTGAAGATTACCTATCAACACAAATCACATAAAGTAGCTGTTTGCAGGTGAAATTTTTTACCCAGAAATCCTTGCATTTTATGACAGTATAGTTTAAAATAGAGACATACATGCTAGAACAAGTTTAAGGAGTCATTCCTTGCCCCCTAGTTCTGTTTTGTTATTTGTCAGGACATCTGGAATCTACCTGAATAAACAAAACCAAAATAAACAAAACAAAACAAAATGTTGTTTTATCAGTGGATGCACTAAGTTAATTTATGAAAGCTCTTGTGTGTGTGTGTGTGTGTGTGTGTCTGTGTGTGTGTGTGTGTGTGTGTGTGTGTGTGTGTGTGTTTGTGTGTGTGGAAAAAAGTTAATTATGTTGAGTAACATTCTGACTCCCCCATTAAAATCTTAATTTCTGCAGGCTGTGATTGGGTTATTGGCACATAGAATCCTAGTGCTTATAACATAAACACGAAAATTCTGTCCTCCTGTCCTGATAAAATTAGTAGTATAAGCCTTCTGATGTGAGACTGTTTGGCCATTCAGAATTGCTAGGGTTAATGCATTTTTCGAAATAGTTGTCTTTGTATTTGCGTGAATTTTAATTGCCTATTTGAGTGGAAATGCACTTTGAGTTATTTTTAGTTCTGCACATTATATTTAGAATTCAGTAGACTTACTTTTCACCAATACAAATAACAGGTCTGTTATATTTTCAGCAAATGAAGAATGCAACACTCTATTTTTAACCCCACTGGTTCATAAAAATGATGCATGGCACTAGTTTAAGAAGCAACCAGTCAAGGAAACACAGTCAGTGAAAACATACACTAAGGAAACACACTCCACCTTCATAAGAAATCACCACAACCCAGCACTTGAAAAATTCCATCCTGATAAATGTACACATTCTTGTTAAGTCTGGGAGGAGCCATATACCTTCTCTGGGGAATAGCTGTTATTATCTGGCAAATCTCTGTATTTCTTTACATGATAAAAACTGCCACTCATGTGAGTGTCCACAGTTTATGACTGTCAGGTTTAGAGAGACAGTTGTGGTTTGCAGTTAAAGCTTGTCTGCAGGATATTTTTCAGCACCTCAGTTATATAATTCTCTTTTATTAAAATAAAATAAAATAAAATGACTTGTCAGAGTAGGTCCCCGGCCCCTTACTGCTCTAATTCAACATTTATGCTCTAGTATTTTGTTGAAAATTTTTGCATCTATATTCATCAGGGATATTTACTTGTAATTCTCTTTTTTTACACAGTGGTTTGTCTGGTTTTTGTATCAAAATGGATAACGCTGGCCTTGTAGAATGAGTCTGGAAGTATTCTTTCCTTTACAAATTTTTGGAATAGTTTGAGAAGGGTAGGTTTTAAATCTCCTTTAAATGATTGGTACAATTCACCTGTGAATTAACTCAATCAATTAAATATATTTCCATGTAGATTCAGAAAAAAAATTCTAGGTTTTACTAGAGTTTTAATATCATACATTCTGTGCCATTTTGATGGGGAAATTATGATTTTGTTTTAAATATATCTCTGTAGTCTTAATCAACTCAACTACATAAAGGACATATTTATTTTCACAGTTCTTGTCCCTTTTCCACAAAGATTCTATCTCCTAGACCCCTAGGCATTGGAAACTATTTGGTGATAAGGATGCCATCCAGGTACATTGGTTATAGCAGGTGTTGTTGTTGCCTATTCAGCAACCATTTATACCTTTTCTCTTGCTAACCAAACCTGATTTTTATGTATTTTAGAAAACAGAATTATACACTGAAAAAAGTTATTTGAGGCAAAACTTATAAGGGTGTGAGCTCTAGAGATATGGCAGTAATTCTGTATAAAATGAAGAGGCCACACCTGAGGGAAAAGATGAACATGCTGAGGCATGTTGTGGATGGCTGAGTCATAAGATAGGGATCCTGGGCCTAGATAGTATTGCAGAGTGATTTCACCAACCTCAGAATTTTTCTACCTCCAGCGCTCTTGACATATGAGATAATTAATGCCTAATATTTAAACTGCTTTTCATTGGGTATTCTATGCTTTAGCCAGCTTTTATAAATTTTCATAATTGATGATTTGGCATTCATTGATTACAGTATTTAAATTAGGTTCCTGTACCCAATTCATGTGTGTGTGTGTGTGTGTGTGTGTGTGTGTGTTTGTAAGCTTCCCCATACCACCAAGTAGTTCTCAGAATTCCAGCTGATGTCCTGCAGTGCAACTCAATTCTGACACTATGTACATGGAGATATAATAGCATCAGATTCCACAGGTTAAGTGTTCAGTCCTACAAGACTGCCCCCTTACCCCCCTTCAACTTCCGATGAGTTGTCAATTCTGTTGTCACCTGTACTTCTGACCAATTGGCTGTAGATCAGAGGTTCCCACAACCACCCCACTTGGGTTCCATTTATTAATAGAGCAGCTCACAGAACTCAGAGAAACATTTTACTTGTAACTCAGGAACAATCAGCTGGAAGAGAGGAAGAAGGCAAGGCATGGTGAAAGAGCACAGAGATTCTGTGCTCTCCCCAGGTGCACCAGTCTCCCAGCATCTGTACGTGTTCACCAACCAAGAAACTCTTCAAACTCCATCACTTGAGATTTTATGGAGGCTTCATGATATAGGCATGGTTGATTAAGTCATTGGCAGTTGACGACTGATTCAACCTCTAGCTCCTCTCACCTCCCCAGAGGTCAGGGAGTGGGACTGAAAGTTCTGTCTAAACACATGGTTGGCCTCATTGATAACCAGCTTCCATTCTTAGGTGCTTTGCCAAAATTCATCTCATTAACCTAAACAAAAGACACCTTTGTCACTGTCAATGCCTATGAAATCCCATGGGCTTTTGAAGCAGTGTGCCAGAAACTGTGGGTGAAGAACAGATATATATTATTATAGAAATAATAAATCACAATATCGTGGGGCCAGACTAACAGCCAAAGTCATTTATATCTCCTCTACGGTCCACCCTTCAATATCATTTTGTATACCTCCCAACTGCAAACACCAAAATTTATATTTTGCTTCCTGCCCAATAGGGTATGCCCCCACCTGACAACTTCCCACCACTAGAGTAACGAAGGCCATGTTTTTCTCTTAGCCCTTCTGCCTCCTGACCCAAGTGGATGCTTCTTCATGTGGCCTTGCATGATATGGAATGCATCCTCCACTTAAAGAGTAAGTTATAAACTCTTCTTTTGATGTCATGGACCTCTCCATGTTGTCACCCAGTCATTTCTATAAAATAAAAATCTGTGGGTACAATTGAGACAATTAGTGTAGCAAATGGGGTCATTCAGTTTTTGATGGAAGAACCTTCCCCTAGCTTGCTCTTAGCTTATTAACTAGACCAGAAGTGCTTCAAGGGGAGATGGGGCTGCCACCTGTGCTATTTAGTTGTTACAGCTTTACGCTGGGTCTGCCATACATTGTCATGGTGTCCCAACCTATATTGTAAGAGGACCTCTAAAGTACTTGCCTATTTGGTATACCTCGTTTAATCTAATTTAGTTTTAGGGAAAGACTACCACCTTCTAAGATATTCTAAGGCTGTCCAGAAAGTATCCAGCCTTGTAACTGTCTGTTGACAATGGCTGGGTTTTTTCTGGACAGTCATCATGTAACTGCATTCTGTCTGATGTTCCATCCTGTGCCCAGAAATGGCTGATTAGGTTGATTGGTGAATGGGCAAGGCAAAGGATCCTTGAAAGGAGTGAGGAGAGGTTTCTTCTAGGGCTATGTTGGTGGTGAATCTGAGCCAGTGACCCAACAACACTGAAGTCAGGGGAAGAGTCATTTGGTCAGATTGGGTTCTTTTCTTCCCATAAGTGAATTATTGTACTGGCTTGATTTTTTAGAGGGCATTTCAGGGGGAAAAAAATCTAGGCACGTTATCACTTGAGGAGCAATAGAGCCCACTAGTGATGCCACATGGGATGTCTTCCTCATGGCAGCCATGGAACCTAAAATTAAATGTTGCTTCCAAGGCGAATCTTTTTGTGTGTGTTTGCTTGCCCTGCTGCTGTTGCTGCAGTTTGTCCCCTGACCCAGTAAGGTATAAGGGATCTCTTTCTTGGAGACTGGTGATTCAGTGCTTAATGAAAAACAAAAAGAGAAAGGAGTGTTTTGTCTGCATTCTTCCTAAAATAACTGGAGTTTTCTCAGTTCATCTGAGATTATAAATCTCCCAATCAGTGTGCTTAGGCACTGTTAAATGCTGCTGCTTACCAATTACCCAGAGTCTAGTCTCCTCCTGGTTTCCAAATTTTTTACAGAACAAAGAAATTTGAAGAATGAAGCTGAGGTCATTCTTGCTCTCCTGGATGTAGACCCTAGCCCTTCTGAGGTTGATTGGTACACCCTAGAAAGTGACTTCATAGCAGAGGTCACTCAGGACCACCAGGAGTTTATTTTTTTAATCCAAAATGAATAAATGAACAAATGAATGAATGATAAATAAATAAATGAGAAAATATGTTAGATAGTTGTAAATTGCATTAAAAATTTAAATAAATTAAAGGAATAATGAGTATTGTGAGGCCAGAAGTGCTATTGTATACAGTGTCGTTAAAAGATGACAATGACCAAATACATAAATGAAGTAAGGACATGAGCTATGCATTATATAAGAAGAACGTTCCAGGCAGAATGATTAGCTTATGTAAAGACCTGAAGATGTTGGTTTGGCTGGAGCCATATAGTGAGGGGCAAGTGAGAGAAGATAAAATTCAAGAATATGACTGACTGGTGTCAGGATTTAATGGTATAATATAAACAAAACACTTAGTGTGGTGACTTGCAGGTAGTAGACACTATTTCTTCATTTTACTTTATTTTATTTCAGAACACACACACAGTGTAGTTAATTTTAAAATCCACAGTTGTGCTTCTTGTTCCATATTTTCTGTACAGAGTGGTTCACTGTGTCCTAGAAACTCAGTTGTCTGAGATTTAACCTTTTACAACTTTTCCCTCCTGTCATTCATATGATAATTATGACATTAATAGTTAGTAGGTGAGCTTTTAATCTTACCAATGACATTTATGATACTTATTATGAGAAATGAAAAACTCTCCTGAAGTTTGCAAAATTTTCTAATGCCTTCTCTTGTTTATCTGTTAGAGAGGTGTACGAGGGCTGTCTGGAAAAAAAATCCAACCATTATCAATGTAATGAGAATAGTTATATTGCTGGATACTTTCCTGACAGCCTGGTATGTATATTGATGTCCCTAAACAATTACTATATTATATGTAAAATTATTGACCAAAAGAAATGTGAAATATGGAGAGAAGTGCATATTTTTTCATAGTTTAAGTGAAAAGAGCAGGTTGGAGAACCATATGTACAATACCCATTATTTTAAAAACAGTGTGTGTTTATGCATGCATGAAAGAATGCTAAAATAGTCTAGATTTGAAGTTTTAGCTGAGTTCTCATAGATGAAAAAAATAGATGTTAATTGTTAAATACCTCCAAATCTACTTATACATTAAAATGCTTGATCATCAAATTAGGATATGCAATGGGATATAAAAAAAAAATTTTCTCTCAGGGTTATCTTAATTTCAGCATCAAGTCCAGTCAACATAGTAGACTCTTAGAAAGCTAAGAGATCTTTAAAGCAGCCACAGTAGGACTATCTGGGGAGAGATTTGTAAGTGTACTAAGTGGTTTCTGAATCCGGTTGAGAAGGAGAGAGGGATGGGCCTTTCCAACCTTGAAGCCAGGTAAAGAGCTCTTTAAGAAAATCATTTAGAGAACCTGGCTTTTGTCCTCTGGGATTTTTGTGATGTAAGGCATGGCATATAACTCCTGCTGAAGTGGTCTGTGGCAGTAGAGAAAGATAGGCCTGTACTTCTAGACCTCGGTGGGAAATAGATGTGTGCGTATGTAGACCTCCCTAAAGGAAACAGGAGCAGGGGCTTCTTCAAAGGCACTCCACCCAACAGGAACACTTGCAGAGACAAGGAAGCACCACAGAAGGGTGGACCACGTGAAGACTGACAACAAGAAAAGAGGTCACTCACATTGAGGAAGCTACAGTCAGAAATCCCCAGGAAGAGGGTCTCTGAGGAACCCCTACCAAATGCCCAACTATAAAACAAACTTCCCATTGACCACTCTGAGGGCCCCAAGATGGATGTAACCTTATCAGTCAAGGAAGGCTCTTCCTGACCAGGATTCCTTATCCATTGCCTGCTCTACTTGTGGAAAAGCCAGAGAAGTCCTGGTGGGTAGGGAGGAAGAATAGAAGAAGAAGATGGGCAAGTGATGAAGAGGTCTCATGCCTTCAGCTTGTGTCCTAGGCAGGGCACATGTCTCAGCTGGCAGCAGGTCTGAGCATACAGAGAAGAGAAGTGTTAATGATGAGAGATGCTGTTGGTTTAGATTGTTGTCATTGCTATTGTTGTTTTTTAGATAGACTGTTAACTGGACCTCAAGCAACCAACAATCTCCAGCAACTGACAAAATGTTTTAGCCAGTTGCTTGAGATTTTGCCAGTTGCTTGAGAGTGTCAGTTGCTTGAGTTCCAGTTAATGGAGAGTCTACTCACATTTATCCAGCATCTACCAATCCCCATGGGTACCAATTAACTGAGAGTCTATTATATCTTGTTAAAGGATGTTTTCTAGAAAGGTAAAATCAAGACTATTATACAAATGGAAAATGAACCTGTGTCCAAGGTTATATTTAATTTATAAACTAATGAGGAAAATAGTCATATAGCAAGATTGAAGAGTACATAGAATGAATGCTTCTGTGGAAAGCATCAGTCCTTATCAGTATTATGCATGTAATAAGGTCAGATAAGTGCTAAGGACAATGAGTATAGTAAAAATTCAGAGGAAGGAAATAGTATTTAAAAGCAGACTGACTGCTTCAGACTTTGGACTACAGGTACATATTAGGAATAAAGAATGAGCTTAAGATAAGCAGAGAGGAGGCAGGGAGGGAGTGCTTCTTAGTCAGTTAAAACAGAGACTGGAAGATCATGTTTCCTGAGACTAAAGAATCATTTAACTGAATTGGGCTGAAGATTTTCAGAGTAATATGAGGTAATATTAAATACGGGGGAGAAGTGTGGCACCTGCTTTACTCAGCATTTTATGCCTAGTTCTTGGCTAGAGTGCCTGACATTTAGTAGGTGATGAATAAATATTTTTTGTGTGAATGATTGTTTACATTATTCTGAAGTGAAAAAGGCCATGAAGCTTTAGATCAGCAAAATAAGCAGCTTGATGTTTTAGAAATATTATTATAGAAGTGGCAGAGGCATCGGGGTAAGAAAATTCAGGTAGGAGGAGAATCTGGGATGGCTCAGCAGGTTATGCTCTTGCTCTGCAGCCCAGGGACTGAGGATCGAATCCCAGCCCTGGCCCATGTGGACCCATATGCTGAACTAGGGTGTGATTCCCATGCAGGAGGCCCCCAGTTTGATTCTTGCCCCCTGACTCAAGGGGGTGTGCCTCCCATGCAGGAGGCCCCCAGCCCAGGTTCCACCCTGAGAGGCCCCTGCCCACCTGTGTGGAACAAAACCATGCTGAAAACTGATGACATAAACTATGGAGACTGCTCTGGGCCCTCCCCCTTCTCTCTGTCTCTCTCTGTCTCTGTCAAAAACAATAAAAAATAAATCTAAAAACAAAAAACAAAAAAAGGAAAGAAAAATCAGGTAGGAAATGCTAAGAGACTGAAATGAGGATGTGGGGGTAGGGAGCTCTGGAAATATAAAGGAAGAAGTGAGTGTGAGTGACCCCATAAAGTTAAGATCTGTGGGAAGGCTTTTGTAGATATAGAGAGGACCAAAGAAATAGAGAGAGGACAGATATTAAGGAGTAACACCATCTATTTAGGTTATAGCAAGGAATCTGTGCTGAAAGCAATATGCACTATTCCCATTAAATATCAGTGTTTGTACATGGAAGACTTTTTTGGGTTTTTTTTCTGTAGGCACACAAATAAAATTTATAGGATCACCCAAAGCAAACTTTGAAAGTTTTGTAGTTTTCTTTCCTTTTTGTACACTCTTGCTATTTTTGTCTTGACCACCTTTGAATATGGCCCCTGTCCTTTCATGGAGCATCTCTCTATAAACTGGAAAAGGATGGTGTCTTCCTCTAGGTGGCTCCAAAATGCAGAGCCAGGAGCAAGTCTTCCATGATGGTTATTATTGTAGGAAGTGACTCTAAGGAACGGCTAGGAGAAGAAGAATTGTGCAATCATGAAACAAGATGTAAGGCCCATTGAAAAATGTGTGACCACCTGGTCTTTGCTGTGGACAGCAGGGCTTTGACCTTGCTGGAGATTTTTGGAGCCATGCGGAGTGCACAATCATTTGCCTAGGGGCCAGAAGATAGTATTCACCAGTAGGTTTCTTGTCCCCATCCATCGAGGGCTGCCCCTTGTATACTACTCTTTCTCACTGGGGTTCGTGCATCAGAATAGCTGAGATGGATCCTGTAGATAGTGGAAGTGATCGGTTTAAAGAAGTTTTAGGACAGAAAGCATGAATTATGATTATGTGGCACAGTGGAGGTTGCATGTAGTCAGATTCTACCTACCTATAGCTGTGTGCTGGAGGGCCATGGTAACCTAGGCTGGAGTGAAAAGGTGAGTCAGAAAGATGTGAGCTGGGCAAAAGACATCTGCTACAGTTCATGCCTTGAATGTATGTCCTAATTCAACAGGTAGTCCTAAATAAGTCTAATTTATCATACAGCCTTCAAAGTGGTGGCTGGTGAGAATATCCAGAAAAGACTATCTGCACAAGATTAGGATAACCTGTGGATATCAGTCAGTTTGTCCTTAGCCATCCCCAAAATTGCTTGAGTCAATGAAGAGGAATCAGTGTAACAAAGGTGGAGACAATGAATGAGTTAACTGGTCTTTTTATCAAGGCTGACATAACCATAACTCCTAGTAGGTGGCCAGTCTGTGAACATCAAAGATCAATGCTAGTCGATATGTCACCATTTCTCAGGGAGTCTAACCAGTCCCCTGGTGGCAGGTTGATTATATCAGACCCCTTCTGCTTTGGATGAGGCAAACATTTGTTGCTACTGAATTAATGCATGTACTCTGGATATGGATTCTTCTTCCTTTCCCATAGAATTAGATTTGCCAACATAACCATGCTATATGGACTTATAAAATGCCACGTTATTTGACAGTTCTTTGGAAGTAGCTCAAATTATAGGTGATTCTGCCTAGGCTGTGGAACAGCTCCTGACTCTTATTTTGGCAAGTGGGTGGGGTGCAGTTTAGGGTCTTCCACATGGTACTTGCTACCACAGTGCTTCTTATTTTTACTTCAGGGAACCAATGTGAGAATTCTGTCAGCTGCTGAGTATACTCATCCCTATTTTGAACTCAGGGACTGGGGAAGTAGCCACAGGGTGGCTCCAGGGACCATGGATCCACTGTGAGATGGACTTGGGCCCTTTGGCCTCCACAATCATCTGATAAAACCGAAGTCCATGGTTATATTTCTGATCCTACATATCAGTAACACTTCAGACTCTGCAACTCATCAGCCCTGAAATGGCCTGTGCATTGCTTCTCCTCAGGATATAGTCACTCTGATAAATATCTTCAGCTCCTTTTGGGGCAGAAATGGGGGGATATTTCCTGCATGTACTTGATTTGGTTCCAGACTCTCACCTCCAGAGAAAATGGCCTCCTCCTTTACTCAATGAATGGGCTCTGGGATGAGAATTGACTTACACGTAGGATTTAAGTGAGAGATTGTGACTTTCCATTGTTATAGCTGGCCTTAGCTTTCTAATTGTCAGCTCTTGATTTTATCTGATTATACGAACATATTCTAGTCACCTCTTCACCTTTTTCATCATAGGTATACCATGGGTGTATCTCTGACACTGTGGCCCCACGGTTTATAAACTTATTAGACTTGAGTTAATAGTCACTCTCATAAATTGCTTTCTACTCATGTCCAACTCCGATGTTCATTTATTCAGTGGACAGTATTGATGAAGCTCAGGCTATGTGCCAGCCGCTGTCCTAGATGCTGGGATTGTAGTCAGAAAGCAAAAAATAATGTCCCATCCTCATGGAGTTTATATTTTGGTGGGCTTTCATATTGCCAACAATCACTGCCTATGCCCAGAATGTGTTGGTGTGACTCTAATTGGGTCACAAATGTAAACATTTTAAATACTTTTTAAATATCAAGTAGAATGGCTGTGGATTCACAATTTAAAATAAAGAATGGTTGTTCTGCTGAGAAGGTGTAAGTTGTATTTAGCTTGCCTACCCAGATTTTTCTTTTGATTTACACATTAGAACCATAATTTATGGTACTTAATACGCACAGATATTGAAAAGCCAAGACCAAATCTATAGTATATTGTAGTCTATGTAGTAATATGTTGTTAAGAGGCAGAAAATATGTTTTTAATTGGACCTCTGGGAGGTGAGCTGTGGTAACAGGATGTTGAAGAATCTACAAGTCACAACTTCACAGTTTTGCTTCAAAGAACGTGCTTGTTTGACCTAGAATATTTAGGATGGAGCATTTGCTTGTGTAATATGTAAAAGAAGATTAATGTATTATGGACATAGTTATGCATTAAATGTTAACAAAAATAAGTTAAATATGTGGCACACCAAAGCAGTTCTATTTAAACCAGGAGAATGGATAGAATTAACTGAGAAATAAAAAAAAACAAACCCTAAAAACTAAAAAAATAAGAATCTGGATTTCAACTCAAGAGGTTTTGATTTTAGGTAGATTTAAGGAGGGTTTTGGGTGTCTATATTTGTTAACAGCACAGTGGGTGATTTCAATACACACCTAGTGTTTTTAAATAGTGTAAGCAATGTACAGAAAGGCAGATTTTGATTCTGTGTGAAGGGAGAACTTTCTAACAACAATTGTAACTGTCAAGAGGCAGTTAAGCTATAAAATTCAAATGGGAAGAGTTAGTGCTAATACTCAAATAAAAGTTTATATACATACTTCTATTGGTCAAAGTAAGCTGTGATAAACAGTTCATTTTCATTTTCTCCGTGAGCCAAATATTTCTAAGATACTTTTATTTATTTAATCATTTATTGGTTTTTGACAGAGAGAGAGAGAGAGAGAGAGAGAGAGAGAGAGAGAGAGAGATACAGAGATACAGAGACAGAGAGAGAACTGAACTGGGAGAACTCCCCAGTTCAGCATGTGGGTCCACACGGGCCGGGGCCGGGATTCGATCCTCGGTCCTCGTGGCCTCAAAGCGAGCACTCAACCCGCTGAGCCGTCCCGGCTTTCCCCATTTATTGGTTTTTGACAGAGAGAGAGAGAGGAGCCACATATTTCTAACTCATGTGATACTGTTTATAATATATCAGAATAAGTCAATAATATATCAGAATAAGTCTAAGATTTCCTCATACTTTCTTATAAACTACTTAATATTCCAGCTCTGTAACACAAGGCGACATAATGGAGTGAGTTCAGACTATTTGTAATTCTCATCTTTACTACTTGCTGTGTATTCTTCTTCTTCTTCTTCTTCTTTTTTTTAAATATATATATATATATTTTGACAGAGACAGAGAGAAGGGGGAGGGCCCAGAGTAGTCTCTATGTTCTACATCATCAGTTTTTCAACATGGTTTCATTCCACACAGGTGGGCGGGGGCCACACAGGGCGGGAACTGAGCTGGGAGCCTCCTGCATGGGAGGCATGCCCCCTTGAGCCAGGGGACAAATCGGGGAGCATGAACTGAACTAGGGGCCTCCCACATGGGAAGGACACCCCAGTTCAGCATATAGGCCTGCACGGGCCAGGGCAGGGATTTGATCTTCGATCTCCAGGGCTACAAAGTGAGCGCTTAATCCACTGAGCAATCCTGGCTTCCCCTTGCTGTGTATTCTTATAATTATTTTATTTTTGTGTAGAAATGGGTATAATTGTGATATCAATTTTTGGAGATTATCATTTTCTCTTGTTTTCTATTTCATACGGAAGAAGCTCCACTGGAAAACCACTAAGAATTGCTCACCTAATGAATGCTGTGCTACTCTACCTGTCTCCCCTTTAGGACCAACATATTCATTTCTCCACCTGCAAGGATGTTGACAGCCCATAGGTCACAGCCAACACATACTACAAGAATGGCCTGTAATTGAAGGGAATGGCCTGGCCCAAGTTAGATCACCTCCTGGGCTATTAAGTCTTAGTATAGAGTTGTAAATCTGACCTGCTCTGATTTGAGAGGCCACTTAGACTAGGTTGACCAGATGTATCAATTTAAATATAACAGAAAGCAACAATACTGTCCTGTTTCAAATGATATGTATGGCCAGCCTGGTCTCATTTAGCTAAATTCCAGGTGTCAGTAGGTTGACCAGCCTGCATCAATGGCTAGTCAACATAGGGGTACAAAGGCCCGAGCCTCTTGCCTCAAAACAAGACAACTGTGCAGGCAGCCCTGTTGTCAGGGTCCCCGGGGGATCTGCAGAGGCCTCTGTTGCAATTGCGTTGCAGTTCAACTTCCTACCCTGCCCTCTCCTGGTGTTGATCCTTCAGAAACTCCTCAGTAAACTTCCTGTAGGTAAATCTCTATTTCAGAGTCTCTTTCCAGGGCACCAGGCCTAAGAGAGGCAACTTCTCTGATTATGCATATGCAAGAAAGAAGGAGGCCTGCATGTAGCTCTTGGGTATCTGAGGGTTCTGCTTGTGGGTCTTCTTGTCTTCAGACAGTGTGTGCTTGGGCCAGCTCACTGTCTTGGCACTGAAAGAGCCTAACCCTTTAGGAGGCAACCATTATATAGTGCAGGGTATCCAACCTTTTGGCTTTCCTGGGCCACATTCGAAGAATTGTCTTGGGACACACATACAGTACACTAACACTAATGATAGCTGATGAGCTAAAAAAAAAAAAAAAGGTCTGTGCGTAATTTTTATAACTGCCACCACAGATAAGGAAAAAAAAATCCTTGTATAAAAATCCTAATTATACACTACATCACTTGGAGAGTCTTTTACAGTTGTCAAGTAGGTTCCAAGTTTGTGATCACTGCTAGAGAAAAATCTACATAATTAAGTAATAAACTTCATTAATTTTTTGATATTTCTATTATAAAAGTAAAAGAAAAGTGAGCAACATAAACCTAGTGAGATATTTGACACTGTTTTTTTTTTTATTTTTTTTAAAATATTTATTTATTTACTTAGAGAGAGAGAGAGAGAGAGACAGAGACAGAGACAGAGAGAGAACTGAACTGGGGGAGCTCCCAGTTCAGCACATGGTTCTGCACGGGCCGGGGCCGGGATTCGATCCCTGGTCCCCAGCGCTGCAAAGTGAGCGCTTAACCCACTGAGCCATCCCGGCTTCCCCTGACACTGTTTTTGAGAAACCAAAGAATCACATCTGGTTCAATGGAAGTAGTTACAATTCTCAGTGAGTTCTCAAGGTGCTTATCAGATATTTTGGTTCTAATTTTACTCTTCATGTGCTTCATCCTTGAAAATAGTTGCTCACAAATGTAGTTACTGTCAAAAAGCAATGATGTGAATAAGGCATGATCATAAAGTGAAAGATATTTGCCTCTGGGAAGATAGGTTTTATAAATGTCCAATAAAGAAACTTGATCAAATTTTTCTAAGTAGAATGTCAGATTGGAACTCTATGCATTCCATTTGAAAATTGGCAGGTAACATATTTATCTCAGCTGAAAATATAGTCACAAATATACCAAAAATATTGATTATTTTTCTGGAAAACTTTGAACCTGTTTTCAAATTCCTGTATCAAATTGAAAAGCAAGGCTGCATATTTTTCACTGTTCACAGCACTGTGTTTAGCCAATGTGCCAAAATGCATAAAATTGTTTACCTTAATTTGAGCTCGCCATAATTTCAGATTCATTTAGAATGCTGTTATGGTTTGAAACATCTCATACAGATAATTTGGTTTTCACCTTGAAGATGCATGTTTAACTCATTTAAATGAGTGGTCAAATCCACTAAAAATGCTAAGTCTGTAAACCAGTTTTCATCGTGAAGTTTGACACAAATTTTCTTTTTAATAGCATAAATAACTTGATTTCATGTTGCAAATCATAAAACCTTTTCAACATTTTTCCTAGACTTAGCTTTAGCCAGCTTCCTTCTGAAAAGTAAATGATGATGCCATAGTCAGCATCCATATTTTTAAGGAATTCCTGTAATTGGCTTGGATTCAATCCCTTGGCCCTAGCCTTGATGACAATTTGCATGACATTATTCATTTGTAAAGGTTTTGCACATAAATTTTCTTGATGTGCTATGCAACGATACTTCATCAAATATGAGTTTGAGGTGACAATTGCATTGTCTTCTAGTAATTTTACAAGTCTCTCTCTTAACTTACCATTGTCAGGGCACCATCAGTAACTATACCAGATATGTTCACAATGGACAAAGAAAATCACTTTAACGTAGTTTTACTGCTTTGTTCAAATCTCTGGATTTAGTTGTGTCTTTTAATGGCATTAAAGAAGCCACTTCTTCAGTGACATTATATTCGCCATCAATACCTCTAATAAAAATGGCCAGTTGTGATGTATCTAGCACCAGGGCTTTCATTCATCACCAAAGCATAAAGTTTAAAATGAACAATTTTACTAGGGAGTAAACCCCTTCAATAGATTTTCCAATTACTTAAATTCACTTGACTATCATCTGGTGAGACAAACTGATTTTAGAAATATTCCCTTTTTATCTGGGTAAATTATATTTGCCACACCTTCCATGCATTGCTTTATAAATTCACTGTCAGTAAATGATTTTGATTTTTGCTATTAAATTTGCTATCACATAACCAGCTTTTACAATAGAGTCCATTTGAGTTGTAATTAAAAAAGAATTTTGTTATGAAGACAGACTTTTTTTCAGTTCTGACATTTTGTCCTTATGACACACTCCTTGATACACACTGAATTTGGCAGCATATTTTTGCATATAATGCCTTTTCTAATTGCAGTCTTTGAAACTGGTACAAATTCCCCACAAATTAAGCAGAGTGCCTTATTATTTGCCTTGACAAAAAAGCAGTTGTATGTGCATTTTTTGTTCAACAATTTTCCTTCATCCATAATTTTTCTTGTTGGGGTGTTTTGTTCTCTTTTGAGACATTGTGGAAGGAAGCCATGCTTGAATGAAAAAAAATAATAATAGATAAACAACTACATTTACTTTTATACAGGAAAATAGAAAGCAATGTTTAATGACCAAATAAGAATAGTTACTGTCTTCTAAGTAATATTAAACGCCTATTGCTCACAAAGATACTATAGGTTGAAATATTATCGATAATCAC